>CAJUYI010003279.1:0-24374 GCA_910591695.1 Galerucella pusilla | reverse complement strand
TTGTGACGTATATCCGGGTTTTCGGCATGTCGTTTATTTTATTTGCTATTTTGACATATAGCTAACCTTAAATTTGATAAATAAGATCATCAATAATTACCAGCATCTTTTTCTAACTGAAAATATTTCAGAACTTTCAAAATGCTGATGTTTTTTGGTGTATCTAGGCATATTTTTGTATTATTTAGATAAATATAAAAATAAGATTAATATTCACTTCAGATAAATAATAATTGACCGTAAGCAACAAAGTACACACCTGACAAGAACTGTCAGTGTGACAGTAGAAAAAGACGTAAGACACATTGCCGCTACGAAAGTAACGCCTTCATAGTATTTTGAGCTCCCGATTGATAGGTTGCGCTGGCGCGTAATCTAAACATCAACCAATCAAATTTTTGTAAGTTAAAGATTAAGGTTAACGTTTGTAAAATATTCAAACGGTTCATTATTGTGATATTTTGATTATGATTAATCACAGACCTGCCTTTTTTCTATTTCTTCCTACGTAATGTGATAGAAGGAGATTAACAATCGATTACGCACACCAAGAAGGGTATTATTTCAACCAATTTATCGCATGCAAACGATGTGAAACGGTTGTTAGGTAACGTGACGTCACTAAAATATAATTATATTTATCGTGATCCTGGTCCAGTACGTAGATCACGACAAGTAGAATTCTACTTTTGTGACGTCACCGAAATCTGACTGTCTATAATGGCTTATACCACGATACGTAGGAATACTACTATCGCCTTCATCTTCGTAATTTAAATAACCATGTTATGACGTATAATTGACAGACTAGATTGATTTTTTTGACCTTGCTAGTATTTTAGGAGTTGTTTCTGTAAACAGATACATAACCTGTTGTTGGAGAGTATTTTATTTTAGTGTCATTTGAATATAAATATGATTTTTCCACCCTACTGCGGTTTTTCCTCTATAGCCCAAAGAATTTAAGCGAGTGGTTAATTATTTCCACATCTCTAAGCTTTCATTTCACCCGTTTATTCCATTAAATTTATTGGTTATTATGCATGGATTTTCCTCAGAAAAATTCAAAATCACTTCCCAGTGTTCCGTGTGTTCCTTCATTTTAGATATAGAAAAATAATTAAGTTCTTTACTTTCTAAAATCTCTGACAAATTCTAAGGCTGAAAGATTCTCTATGATTTTAGGTTAGAAATGAGAATGGTTTACTAAAGTTGTTTGTTCGCGTATTTGTTTTACGTGTGGAATAGATGGCAATAGTAATATAGTAACGACAAGTTTCGATATATGTGCGGGTGTCGCTTTCAAGCGAGAAGGAAAGCGATCTGAGACGGAAGGGGGGTACCTGAATAGAAGCGTCATGATACCTAATTCTTGCCAGAAAGCAAGTACTTATCGTTACTAGGCAACGTGACGTCAGAAAAATAGAATTCTACTTGGCGTGATCTACCCACAGATCTCGAAAAGTCTATTCGAGACATACGATTAACACTAGTACGGAAAGGAAAATATATAAGAAAAACTACTTGAAAGAAAAAGGAGAAGAATTGTTTGCAGTCAGAGTTGGGCGTGTGTTCAGTTCCAGCTACTAATCTGATATGAAAGCAGCGTTGCCAGCTTAGAATGTTTGGTACTTTCTAAGGAATTAATAACTTATTTTGCATTTGTCTTTTAACACGGGATAGCGCCGTATTTAGTGGGAGAAAATGGAGATTGTTAATATTACTGACTTTTAAAAAATAAGTGAGATCAACACAAATAGGAATAAAATATAATAGTTCACAAGAAAATTTGGACAAATTACAATCTGCAATAAATAAAATCTATACACTGCAGCGAACAGTTTGCCTGGCCATTACCGGAGCAATGTCTTCCACATCAACGGCGGTTATGGAAGCCCTCCTGCAACTCCTCTCCACATTAACTTGGAGAAGGGAGCCAGGAGAGCGGCTCATAGAATGCTATCAGTGGAGAGGCAAATAAATGGATAGACTCTGAGGGATCACTCAGGATTGATGAGGGAAATACAAAATCACCACATTCTTGGGATGCCCTCGGATCTTTCTGGGACATTGTCGACTAAATTGTCACCTAAAGAAGATAAGTCGATCTGGTTCAGACCTCGGACTGTCAGTTCTGTAATTTGGAGGACGAAACTGTGGAGCACATACTATGCTCATGCACAAGCTTTAGTACCTTAGAGCCGAACGACTTCAAAAAAGTATCACCAAATACAACCATGGACTTCGTCAGAAGCACAGGCTCGTGGGGTGAATTGTAGTCCCTAGGGATGAGCCACAATAGACCTAACGAAGGTCGCAGTGGAGGTGGCGAGAAGGCCCCACTCACATAGAACCTAACCTAACCTAATACACTGCTTTCGATTTAACAGTTATTTATATTTAACGTTGTTGCCGACAAAAATTGGGAATAACTTTTACAGAAATACATTTGGCAACAGCGGTTAAAATGGGAAGCACTGAACACACGCCCATCGCTGACAGCGCACAATAATTCTTCTCTCTCTTTCAAGTAGTTTTTCTCATATTTCCCTTGTCGTACTTGTGTAAATTTTCGCAATGCTCTCTTTTGAGAAAAAGTCGTCAAAAAAAGTTAAATTTCTCGATATTAGTTTAGTTTTTTGAAATCTACTGCATGTCACCATAGGACAAGCGCCCACAACCAGTCTACTGTACTGTACTGTAGACGAGATTCTTACCAAGCATCGTCTCGGAAAAAACTTCAATACAGCCATAACCGGCATGGAAGGAAGGATCTACAAATAATGCTGAAATAAATATATCCTATCCACTCACTGTACAACAATACAACAGGAAATTTATAGAGGCAAAGGTTTGAGGTAAAAACCATTACCATATATTCCGACAGCCCTTCGGTTAGGGAAATAACTCAAGAACGCGTCTACGACTTTCCAAAGAGATATTATGTTAGACTTTCAAATAGATGAATATATTCCTTCTATTTTTGAAAGCCCCCATGTGAAAAAACAAAAACACTAGTTTCATTTGTCAATATCGGTGAATATTAAAAATGTTTTTCAACGAATTTCGATATTTAAATATAACTCAACGAATCAGTTAATACGTTCCTGTGCGTCCCGACGCAGGACGTCGTACTGTTTCGGTGATATCGATTTAATGCAACGCAAGTAATTCAAGTCTAGCGGAAAGAATGAAAATTTACCTTTGTTCATACTACGTGTGTACAAATTGTTTATAGAGACGTCTGTGGGATACAGAAGATTACTCTGATAACAAAATTTGATAGCAAGGGCGTGTGGGTGTGAAGTAATAATGAACATAAGTTGGTTTTTGCATTTCTAGATTGAGCATATGTTTCTATATGTAGCGATTATTTAAATTCTCGCGTCCACATTAGTAAACATTTATATTGTGTGTGGGAATCCCACACACATTTATTTGTGCGTATAAATTTAGGACGTGTTCGCTACATACAAGGGCCCGCAAAATTCTCGCCACAGCCTAAACACGCGATCTGTAACTTGTCGGTTTTAATTCAGACATCAAAGAGATTTGCGCCGCAATATCGTTCTAGTGTAAACGTACTTTTCTCGAAAACCAAGATTGTGACGTGTAAATATTTATGCTGAGAGGTTTCTGAATTGGCGTCGAAAATATTAAATTTGTGTCGCACGCTACATTCAACGTACAACATAATTTTTCACTAATGTGGACGCGGCTTTACAGGTAAAAGATAAGTTAACTTCTCATGCTATTTCACGTAGTGGCAGAGAATTGTTTTCACTGATTTCTATTGTGACCCAATTTTTTCCACTACTACACATAGATTCAAAAGTTTTGCATCACCCTCTTCGGATGCGAAGGAATTTTTTTGCGCTAACAATTTTTTGTTGGCTTGTTTAACAATGTTTACCATTTCAATATGTTCCATATTTTTGCAATATATAGATGTTTACAGTTTTTTTGTAAGATAACATTTTTAGTGCAATCCTTTTAACATTCAAGGCATTTGATTTTTACGATTTTAAGTGCAAACATGAATCGTCAAGTCATAGTGAGATTGACCGTGCAAGAATAGTGGCTTTAGTTGAAGAAGGTTATACTCAAAGGTTCGTGGCAAACAGAGTTGGCGTTTGGCAAAGTGATGTGTCTCGTGTATGGAACCGGTATCTCCTGACCAATTCTCTTCGTGATAGACCTAGAAGCGGTAGAAGGCGTGTTACTAATCAGCGGCAGAACCGCTATATCCACTTAACTATCCGAAGAAACCCGACCATGGCAATACCAGCACTCCAAAGAGATATGAGACATGCGCTGGGAGTTCAAGTATCGATCTAGACAGTACGAAGACGAATACTTGCGACAGGTTTGAGGTGTCGCCGACCAATAAGAGTGCCCAGACTACAACCTGACCACAGAGTTCGCCGACTACAGTGGGCTCAAGAACACGCGGCCTTGCCTGAAGAATTTTGGAATTCGGTGTTTTTTCCGACGAGACAAGGATTTGTTTGGTACAAGATAGCCATCGAATACGTGTGTGGCGGGATCCAACGAGAGTTGCTCAGCTTGCCCATGCTCGCTCCGTGCCGCCCTTCAGAGGAGGAAGTGCTATGTTTTGGGCTGGTATCATGTTAATTGATCGCACAGGGACATGCTTGCCGGGGCAGTGGCAGCACGCAGAAATCCACCCAGGAGTGTACAAGAGCTTGTTCATGCAGCCCAAGAAGAATGGCGAAATATTCCTCAACAGAATATCAATCATTTAGTAAACAGCATGGGCAGGCGACTTCAAGCTTGCATAAATTCTAGAGGTGGAAATACTCTTTATTAAAAGTAAAAGTAAAATTTCTCACTTAACCTTTTCTTTAAAAAGAATCAATTTGTATTTAATTTATTTAATTTCTAAGAATATTTTTTATGTTTAAAGCAAGTTTATTATTGGATAATAAAATTTTTTGACAAATATACACGTTTTTTTTATTGAAACTAATTATTTGATTAATCTCTGATCCATTTATAATGAACACATTTTTTTGTCGGTGATTTAGGGTGATGCAAAACTTTTGAATCTATGTTATAATAGCCAAATTTAAGACAAAAATCAAAAATAATCCACAAACGCACTACGAGAAGCGTTTACTCCGTCGTCTGACTGACAAGTACACTGTCAGTTTTCGATTTATCATGAACGTACTCGTTATGTCATCAGACATTTTTGGTTCAGCGAAAATTTTAAACTAATGACATTTTTATTCAAATAATTTTATCTTGATAGGTAATTTCAAGCAGCAAATATGTTAGGGACAATCTCCTGGCTATACAAAATTAATTTGCACAAATTTTTTTTGAACTGCTATCCCTGAATTTGTTCATTATTGATCTAGGTTAATAATAGAAAATTATTAACCACTAATAGAGAAATTCAACTTTTCAGTTGGCTAGAAGAAACAATTATTAGCAACTTCACAGCTAGTAGTGGAAAAAATTTATTATATATTTTTAATTTGTCATTTTCTTCAAAACTATCGTGAATTAAAAATTACTGTTAGTTACACAATAGTATATTGTGCAACTATAGTGGGGAAAGTTCAACTTTTCTCACGAGTCTGGAACGAGCCCGAAGTGCGAGTGCCGCAAACACACGAGTGGGAAAAGTACTTTCCCCACATGATGCACACTATACTTTTTCTACGACTGCACAAATTGTGACCAAAGTGTACACGCCTTTAATTTTTTTGACGACTTTTCTAAATATACCAAAAGTACACTTTCCGAAAAAGATTTTAATTTTGTATTTCTTTGCCACTCTACAAATTTTCCATTTGCCAATTTATATTTTTTTCATGAAATTTCCGCAACAAATCAAAAGTTACTTCAAAAGTTACTTTTGCAGCTTTTTCCAATATCTCTATCGGAGTATTATTAAAATCGTCACTATTATCAGTATCCATGTTATTTATATTTTAAATAAGTACTTATATGTCTTGTTAAACTAATATTCTCAATAGAAACTGGGATTTTTATCAAAGCACGATTGAAACTACCTTTTACAATTTAAAAACTTCTAATATAATCTGACAGCTTTGTGACAACTAAGTAAGTATTTAAAGATGACAGTAGCATAGTTTTTCAAGAAAATCAAGAAAATCGACTTTCTAGTCATGTGTACTCAGCTATAAAGATATTCACCTTACTGAGTTTTTGTCGATTTTATTCGATTCTCCATATAAATATAATATGTGGCGTGGGAAATAGTATATTGTGCAACTAGTGGGAAAAGCTCAATTTTTCTCACGAGTGTGCGTTTGTGGCACGTGCCTGAAAGGCGAGTGCCGCAGCACACGACCAAAACCACCATGGCGCTTAAGTGTTAAGAGATCACCGCCTGCGTTCACTAAAATGGTCGCTGAAGAGCGCCGGAAACAATGACCAGTATATAGGTTTGCATTTGGCAGTTTTAAAAATGTTGCTACTTCTCTAGCCATGCTCCCAAATTTATTGAGACCTACAGGTTGCTTGGTGCACTTGCCATTTTGAAAGTTTACAAAAAAACGTTGTTGAGTTGAGATATATTTTTTGGCCGAAGTGCAGCATATTTTTGATAAAGTTTGTAAAATTCTCCTGTTATGGTAAATGATCTGGGAGTTTTATTCTTTGTGTGTTTAATGGTTACTAATAGAGCAGATTTCAAATCTTCCAAATCGTCAACCATCAATTTGCATAATTCATCTCGGCGACATGCTCCTGTCAGACCAAAAACAAGGGCGACCTAAAAATTAAATCATTAGAATTGAACAAAATAATAAAAAAAAAGGTAGAACGTGTCGCGGGACACACGGTAGGAACTTTAGTTCCTGTTACGCAAAAGTTATGTAACACACCTGACGTTATAGATAAACAATTTGCATATTCTTTGGTGGTTGAGTAGTAAGCACACCAGACTCTCACGCGTTATACCCGGGTTCGATTCCCGGCGAGGAATTTTTTTTTATTGTTAATTTTATTTTTAAATAATCATTCTGCTTGATATTAATAACGACAACAGATAGACGTTTGAAATATTTAGCAGAATATTCATTATTATAGATAATGGTACGGTACCCTTCATGAGGGAGTACAACTGGCAACATCTACTTTTTTTCTCTCAAGTTTTTGTTACTGGCAGAGCCAACAGGCCAGTTATATTTAAAAAAGGAAACCGTAGCATTATACAAATTGGACATTCAAGAACTGTACGTTTACCACAAAATTAGTGGAAACATAAAATTGAATTGTTAAATTTTTCATTTGAAGTTATATTACAGTTTATAAAAATTTTTATTTTCTAGATTTTTTCCCAAGTGGGTAGTAGAAAAAATATGCTGCTCGACTCGTGTGGATTGTCCATATCGCACTTGAACGATTGAGCACTCCGCCTACGGCATCGTGCTCCATCTTCGTCCTCGTGCGATATGGTCATCTTATCCACACTAGTTGCACAAACTACAATTTCTTTCAAAATATGCCCTTTTACATTTAAAAACTACCTGCCAAATGTCAAATCAATTTATCCATCCATTTTAAAGTTATCGAATTAAAACATTCAAGTTTTCAAAATTTCAACACCCTGTATTTCGAAAAGTAGCTAGACCCCTTAATCGCGCAAAAAAATTATGGAAATAATAGTAAAAATTTATCCGAACAAATTCAAGTAGATCACCAGCACTGCGAATACCAGCTTTGCATAGAATTTCAATATAGCATCGGTGGTTCAGTGGTTAGAATGCTCGCATTGCACGCGGGCGGCCCGGTTCGAATCCCGGTAGGAGCATATTTATTATTATGAATCGCTGCTTCGTAAACGAGAAAGAGACTAAGGAGGCACAAGCACGCAAGCAAGGCACATAACGAAGCAACGTAACATAACGTAGCGTAACGTAACGCGTAACGGTCAGATCTTTTGCGTCGCGACCCCTGGTCGCTCAAACATAACCTGGCGTAAAGAACTAAAGTTCCAAAAAAAATATATATATATCGATTAATCAATCACCCGATTAAATTAATTGATCACCCGATTAATCGATTATTTTTCGATAGATCGATTATTTTGCCCACCCCTAATGTACACCACTGGATCAAAAATTGAAAAATGTTTTTTCTACACCCGCATAAATATTATCCATCTTTTCTACACCCATATGTATATTATCCATTTCCTGCACAGTTTAAAGAATGGAAATGTAGGCCTTATCGGTTAACCGAACGTATATTATGATTTCATATAGGTACATCCTGGAATGTACTTATATGAAATCCACCAATCAGTATTCGCGTTTAGTACTCGTCACTCATCTTTTTTTCAATTTAAAGAAACGTCAAAATAACTTGTCAAAAAAGTCTCTCTCAGAAGCACTGGATTAATAATATTTATTTACAAAAATGAACAAATAAAATAGTCCCGAGTCCGTATAAATTGATAACAAATACTAAAAATGGAATAGAATGGGTAATTGAGGAGCTACCGATGGACATGTCCTTATAATATATCTCGGTGGTTGAGTGGTAAACATGCCAGACTCTTACACGCGGTAGACCTAGGTTCGATTCCCCATGAAACAACTTTTTTTTTATTAATGATTTTATTTTTAAATAATTATTCTGCTTGATATTGATAACAACAACAGGTAGACGCTTGAAATATTTCGTATTTTGCATATTTATTGTAGATAAAGGTACGATACCTACCCTTCGTGCGGGAGTCCGACTGGCAACATCTACTTATAAAAGCTTCGCATATTTAAAAAGGGAAACCGTAACATTGTACAAATTGTACATTTAAGAACTGTACGTTTATCACAAAAAAATTAGTGAAGACATAAAATTGAATTGGTACGATTATAAATAAAATTGTTGAACATTTTCATTTACAAAAATAAACTTGAATAAAACAATCCGTATAAATTAATAACAAATACTAAAAACAGAATAAAATGGGTATTTAAGGGACTATCGTTGGACATCAGCTCTTACAAAACTATTCAATACTTCTGACGTTGAACTAGTTCAAACCCCAATGGTTGAGTGGTAAACATACCAGACTTTCGCGCGGCAGACCCGGGATCGATTCCCGTGAAGACGTTTTTTTTTAATTGTTAATTTTATTTTTAAATAATAATTCTGCTTGATATTGATAACGACAACAGGTAGACGCTTGAGATATTTAGCAGAATATTCATATTATAGACAAAGGTACGGTACCCTTCGTGCGGGAGTCCGACTGGCAACATCTACTTATAACAAAAAATTAGTGAAGACATAAAATTGAATTGGTACGATTATGAATAAAATTGTTGGAAATTTTTAATTTCAACTTACTTATATTTATTTTACAGTTTATTCAATTGTTTATTTTCTAGATTTTTTCCTAAATGGGTCGTAGAAAAAATATGCTGTTCGACTCGTGTGGATTGTCCATATCGCACTTGAACGATTGAGCACTCTGCCTACGGCGTCGTGCTCAAACTTCGTCCTCGTGCGATATGGCCATCATATCCACACTAGTTGCACAAACTACTATTCTGCACAGTTTACAAAATGGAAATGTAGGCCATCAGTTAACTAAACGGATATAATTTCATATACCTACATCCTAGAACGTATATGAAATCCACCAATCAGCATTCGAGTTGAGTATCCGTCATTCATCTTTTTTCAATTTAAAAGAAACGTCAAAATAATTTGTCAAAGTTTCTCATAGAAGCGCACTGGATCAAGAATATTCATTTACAAAGATAAACTTGAAAGAAATAATCCGTACAAATTACCAACAAATAATACTTAAAACAGAATAAAATGGGTATTTGAGGAGACCTCAGATTTTATAAAATTATGTAATAGGTACATCTGACGTTATAGATAAACAATTTTCATATCTCTCAGTGGTTGAGTAGTAAGCAATCCAGACTCTCACGCCGTAGACCCGGGTTCGATTCCCGTGAAAAAGTTTTTTTTTAATTGTTACTTTTATTTCAAAAAATAATTATTCTGCTTGATAATAATAACAACAACAGGTAGACGTTTGAAATATTTAGCAGAATATTCATTATTATAGATAGTGGTACGGAATCTTTCATGAGGGAGTCCGACTGGCAACATCTACTTAGAACAGCATCGTATATTTAAACAGCATCGTATATTTAAAAAATGAAACCGTAGCCCTATACAAATTTCAAGAACTGTACGTTTACCACAAAATTAGTGGAAACATAAAATTGAATTGTAAAATTTTTAATTTGAAGTTAGGTATATTACAGTTTATAGAAATTTTTATTTTCTAGATTTTTTCTTAAGTGGATCGTAGAAAAAATATGCTGCTCGACTCGTGTGGATTGTCTGTATCGCACTTGAACGATTGAGCACTCCGCCTACGGCGTCGTGCTCAAACTTCGTCCTCGTGCGACATGGCCATCATATCCACACTAGTTGCACAAACTACAATTTCTTTCAAAATATGCCCTTTTACATTTAAAAACAACCTGCCCAAACTACAATTTCTTTCAAAATATGCCCTTTTACATTTAAAAACAATCTGCCAAATGACAAATTAATTTATCCATCCATTTTAAAGTTATCGAATTAAAACATTCAAGCTTTCAAAATTTCAACACCCTGTATTTCGAAAAGTAAATGTGCTAGACCCCTTAATCGCGCAAAAAAAATTATGGAAATAATAGTAAAAATTTATCCCAACAAATTCAAGTAGATCACCAGCACTGCGAATACCAGCTTTGCATAGAATTTCAATATAGCATCGGTGGTTCAGTGGTTAGGATGCTTGCATTGTACGCGGGCGGCCCGGGTTCAAATCCGGCTGGGAGCATTTTATTATTATGAATCGCTGCTTCGTAAACGAGAGAGAGAGACTAAGGAGGCACAAGCACGCAAGGCACATAACGAAAAAATGTAACATAACGTTTCGTAACGTAACACGTAACGGTCAGATCTTTCGCGTCGCGACCCCCGGTCGCTCAAACATAACCTGGCATAAAGAACTAAAGTTCCAATAAAAACAAGGTTCGGAGAGGATGGGACTCGAAACCGGACCGCTCGCGCAGCAATCAAGCGCCTTTACCACTGTAGGCGAGCGGCGCACCCCTAAAAAGATGCACAAAAAAGCGAGTTTACCGACCACTACAAAACGCAAGGAAAAAACCAATTGGGATCGATTAATTATATTATTAGCAACAAAAAACCTCAATAACATTTTTTTGTCCCGATGGTCAGTCATTTGTTATTAACCAAAAACTTGCAAAATTACGGAAAATGAAAAAATCGTTACGCTAATCATTTTTTAAGGTAAAATAGATAAAAATAAACACTTTTTGACTCTTGATATTTTTTCGAAAAATGCTTTGTTTTCAAGTTATCGGCAATTCAAACTCAAAAATCGACCGAAAAATGGATTTTTCGAAAAAATTTTCTCGGCTTCTACCACAGCTTTTTCAAATTTTCAAAAAAATGCAAATTACTCGTGAAAACATATACTATTAGATGGTATTTTTTATTTTCTTGCTACATTCATTTACCTTGTCGAATTCGTCATACCAAATTCGCGAAATTTACGGATTCCAAGGCGGATTTGCCGTGACGGAGTGCGTAACGTGTACTGATTTGCGGAACTATTTTTCGATTAATAATGTTACTTATAATACGTTTTTTCTTTTGCTATCTTAGCATCGAATATTGCGACCATATTGTAGACGCTTTTAATGTAGTAGATAAATGTTCGAAATATACTAACAAAACATTTTCAGAAAACGAATTCACTTTTGAAACTCTTCTCCAATCCATAAATTTTGCATAAGCCATTTCATATTTCTTTCTTGAAATTTCTGGCAATAGCTCTAAGGTGACATTTTCAGCTTTTGCTGTTATTTCTGGGGGTGTTTTCAAACTCACTGTCGCTGATGTCCATAATTAGGTACCTACTTATTTTTTTATATTTTAACACAAAATTTAGTTGAATTAAACTAAAATTAAACACCTTCTCTCTACTTTCATAACACTAACATTTGGGTACTCTGTACTTTTTAACGTTTGACGTTTTATGACAGTAGTCCAAAGCATTCTATAATCGAAAATTGTTTTGATTATTTCTCTATGGTACCGTGGCCCAAGCCGTGGGAAAGATTTTTTCCCACGGCTTGGGCAACTTTTCCCACGGCTTAGGAAAAGTGACACTTTGTAGTTTCGTAAATTGTGGGAAAAGGACTATTTTCCATAGCAGTCGTAGAAAAAAATATTTCCCACGGTTTAGGCAATCTTTCCCATGGCTTAGGTAAAGTGACACTTTTTAGTTTCATAAATCGTGGGAAAAGAACTATTTTCCATAGCAGTTGTAGAAAAAAAATATTTTATAGTCCGATGGAAAGATTTATACATTAAAATTAATGACTATTAACATTTGGCACAGTTGGATGGATAATATAGATAAATTTTACAATACTAGAATTCATTGAAGCCAGAGGGAAAAAGTATAACTACTCAAAACTCCCCCAGTTAAACTAGTGGCCAATATAGAAGACAAAAAGTTTCTGGAATGGAAAGTGGAAGTACACATTATGGAAAATGGTGCAAAAATCCAGTTCCAGTGACTAGAATTTCATGGAAATATTTATTTATTATATTATATATTTATTAATTATTGATCATACTTTTCCCAAAATAAAAAAATATATTAACTTCTTTCGTCTGGGAATCTCAGAATTTTCCTACCAAGTACGCAATATACTATTGTTTGCTTTTGAACTTTTCAATTTAAAAATTTCTCTCGAAAGTAATTTGGCTCAGCGATTTATATTAATATGATTGTTACTGGAGATTAATTAGAAGAATAAGGAAAAATATTCCTATTCAAAAGCAGCGGAAATTTCATAAGCAATTTAATAAAAAGGTCATGACAAAACATTACAGCATTTCCCCAGTCCCAGTTCATTTCTACAAAAATAGAATGAACCTGTTTTATACAATTCCACTTCAAACATTTAACAAACTTAAAAACCTCTTCACAGCTACGTAAACAAGAAGCTGCACTAGCTCCAAATGTAATAAGTAGATGACGAAATCATTAGAGTAAAACAAAAACATCACCAATTTATATTACATTCTTTAGTGAATTTCTTACTTTCCACATTCTGGTACAGCAGCAAAGCACATTTCTTTCGAAATCAATTGTCGGTTACAACCATTCATCTCTCTTTTTCTGGCATAATAATATTCCCTACTTCTCATTCGTAAACCTTTTCCACAAGTTACAGAACATTTGCTCCACTCCGTATATTCGGAAATTTCATAAGCAATTTAATAAAAAGGTCATGACAAAACATTAGGTACAGCATTCCCCAAATCCCACTTCATTTCTACAAAAATAGAATGAACCTGTTTTCTACAATTCCACTTCAAACATTTAACTTGCGTTTGAAATATTTATGCCGCTTTGCTCGGAAGTATCTCGGTAATATAATCCTGATTAAGTCCTTTTAACCGTTACACTTTTCTTTTAATTAAATCCTTCCAGTCGAGAGATCTAATACAGCCCATTTTATACTAGATGTAATATGTAATAGTCCTGAGTACAGAACATACCTAAGGTCCTGAGCTTCTTTCTAAAATATACAGGGTGTCCCACGAAAACTTAAAACTATATGTATATGGCAAAATGCTCATAGTGAAATCATGGAAATTTCTACGTTTGGGTTTTAGGATATGATCTTCTTAACTAAAATATTTCCAAGATGACCGACTTCCGGTTCTACCGGAAGTCGACTGTAACATATTATGTTATTTTAAATAGAGCACTCTGTATATTCATTGATACATTTTTAAAATCTACGTAAAATTTTAGTATACTTTTGTTTGAAAACTTTTTTCGATAAATGCATAGGTACTTTTTGAGTTATTAATTTTTTTGTAAAAAATTTGACTGTTGTAGGCGCTTATAAAAATTTTTTTTATTGGTTTTTTATTGGTTTTATCATTTAAAGTACGCCTCAGCGTGTTTAAATCGAACTTCAAAAAACGCGCGTGTTTTAAAGTTACCGTGGCAACATCAACAACTCGAGAAACGAAGTCTAAATCTATGGTCTAAATGACAATTTTTTTATTATTGATCTGAAAGGAGTAGTTTGTAACGTCAAAACTTTTATTCGAACAATATTTAACAATGTCAAATTTATAAATTAAAATGGAAAGTGCTGTTGGTATTGTTAATACCAATAATATATTAATATTTCGATTTTTCAAATCTTAGGAAATGGTATTTAAATTAATACTATTGACATTCACAGAACTCAATAAGGTTGAATTAGTTTATGTTTTTCTCATTTCCATGACAACGCAAGGTAAACATCATATACATCACGAATTCAACCATTTGACATTTAGTTCTTATTTCCATCTATGATTTCCATTTCTTGTTGTTGTAGTAGTTATTGACCAGTATTTATAATTTCAAAGTGCACCAATAAAAAAAAAATAGCGTAAAGTATTCGTGGATAACTGGTCTTCAAAACACTTGCTCTATTCTGTTTTAAAGACCTTAATCTCCACGTATACTTTAATATATGTACTATTTTTACGAGGATACCCTTAAAGATATGAAAATGGTTTTTGTTCGGCTGCTTTCAGCAAAGTCAGACGTATTTGAATCTATCTGTATTGAAAAATTTTTCATTTTGTACAGGATGTGTATAAAAAGTGTTCAAAGTTTAACTTCATAAGTATCAAATTCCTTTGTTTTTTTGAATATAACCGCCCGGTTTTTCCCATTTTAATGCATTCACGGGGTGAAAAATAAGGCAAATTTAAAAAAAATGTAGAGTTTTGATATTTATGAACATTTTATACACACCCTGTACAAAATGAAAAAATTTTCAGCATTGGTTCAAATACGTCTGACCTTGCTAAAGGCAACCGAACAGAAACCATTTTCATATCTTCAAGGGTATCCTCGTAAAAAATAATTTATAAGCATCTGTAACGGTCAAAGTGTTTACAAACAAATTAATAACTCGAAAAGTATGCATTTTTCGAAGAAAGTTTCCAAATAAAAGTATACTAAAATTTTACGTAGATTTTAAAAATGTATAATTATACAGGGTGTTCCATTTAAAGTAACAAAGTTACAGTCGACTTTCGGCAGAACCGGAAGTCGGCTCTCTTTGAAAATATTTTAGTTAAAATGATCGTATCCAAAAACCCAAACGTAGAAATTTTCATGATTTTGCTATAACCATTTTGCCATATGCAGATAGTTTTAACTCGTCGTTGGACAGCCTGTATTTAGTTGTTCCCCCTCGCCTTACTAGGGCAGTACAAACCCTTCATGTATCATTCCATAGGTATCATACTACTATGCAATGAATAGCTTTCACCCTAGGACACTTAAATTAACTAACTCTGTTGAAGTCATTTTAATGTTAGATGTGTCAACTTTCCTTACTTACTTTTTTTAAGTTTATTACCTTCACTGTATTTTCAGTTTTGGCTCTTTTACCACTCTATATATTTTATGTGAATTGGCCTTTCCCGAAAATAAATAAACAGTCATGATCATCAATTCTAACTGCTTATTATTTATTATTCCTAATATCGTATTAACAAAATTAAAATTAAACTATCTATTTCTACTTAATAACACGCTCTAAGGAAGCAACCTCTTCTTTGGAAAAGATTATTTGGACAATGTCCACCATTCGTAGCAGCTTGTTTAACTACTCTATATCTCTCTCTATATCCTGTACCACAACTTGCACTACAAGAACTCCAAGTTGACCATTCCGTAAGCAAGCAATCAGTAGGTTGAAGCCGAGTATTTTGCCTGAGCTGCGTTGACGAATCAAGGGTTCCAGTGATTGCATCTACAAAAAAAAACAGAACAAATCTGCTGTTTTAATACAAGAAATAATTAGTTATGAAATCAAACAATTTTATTTTGTAAAATCTACATTGTAATTACAATGTAGATTTTACAAAATAAAATTACAAATGTAATTACAATGTAGATTTTACAAAATAAAATTGTTTGATTTCATAACTTACTATGGACCTACATCAAGTAAAAGCCTCATCTATTCAACAAGAAATAATCTTATTCACCTTTAACGATTTTGCAGGTTTCCATACATTGAGATTCTGTCAAAAAATTGTTTCTGTTTCCTCTACATCCTCCATAAACGAATGGAAAGCATTTTAACTTGGTCGCATCAAACCACCATCTATTAAAATATCCTTGACATGGACCTGGGTCGCCATCTTGCATGCATACAACTAAAATAATTAATTTTTGAAGTTTGGTTCAAGAAAAATAAGGATATGATGTTTATAACCTTTTGCGGTGTTCATGTCGATTGTACAAGTAGGGACATCTTCACAGGGTAACTGTTGAATAAGCTCGACACGACTGCTACATTCTTGTTGTCTCGAAGGCTCCACCAAAAGAAGTCTCGTTCTCATTCTAATTCCTTTCCCACATGAAGCACTGCAAGGACTCCAATCCATCCATTGAGTTGTTGGACAATAAGAATCTTTCACTTCGATTTCATCTTGTCTACATTCTCTATTTACACATGTTTCTTTTTCCACTAGAAATAATATTTGGATAAAAACATGTCGAATAATAAGTTCAGCGGATACTTACTCGAAACTACGTGCGGACACTTTTTCCTTCCGTTTTTATTAATGAATTTCCTTGTGCGCATTTTGTATCCTGATCCGCATATTTCAGAACAATTAGACCAGATACTCCATTCTGTAGTAGCACACACGCCATTGTTATCCAGAGAATCTATTTCTTGAGAATCTGAATGGTCTTCGCTATTAACAAAAAAGCTTGCGCTCTAGAATTGTTTAAATGCAAACGTTGAAAGATCGGTCCTTCCATAAGGAAGAAGAAAATAGAGTAAATTTTATCTAGAAACAAACCTGGATGCCAGAGAAAAATAGAGCTGGGTACGTTAATAAGAATTCTATTGATAAGAAATTAAAACAGAGATACTGGAAACATCCTGGAATCTCCTTAATATAGTTTAAATACAATCTGCACAAGAATTTCAAGATGGTAACAATTAAGGAAGTGATGGCTGGTATCTCAATTGCCACAAAAGAACTAACCAGAAAAGGAATTTCTGGCAAAATCATAACAATCTGCACTGATAGTAGACAAGCATATTAGCCTTGAACAGACAACGTGTTATATCGAGGCTAATACTAGAGTGCCACAAAGATTTAGCTGACGCCTCGGCAGATAACAATATTATCCTGAGGTGGGTTAAAGGGCACGACAGGAGTAAAGGAAATCGCATTGCTGATTCTTTAGCCAGGGAAGCCGCTGGACTAAAAATTCTAGGACCCAGTGACACCTACGGCCTAACGACTTCGACAATTGCGGAACTAGTCAAACTTTACATCCATGCTCAATCCCTTAAGAGATTGAATGGAATCAAAGGATGCAGTCTTGCCAGGATCACCCTGGGCGACCCTTGGAAGCGCCGAAGAAATATTTCGTGATGACCAGAAAAAACCTACGTTTAACAGTAGAATTTCTGACTGGCCACTGTCAACTAAGGAAACACCTACATACTATGGGGCTAGTGGACACACCTCTATGCAGGATGTGTGAACAGGGAGATAAAATTGTCAGGCATATGTCTTATGTGAGTGTCCGGAGTTATCGTTCATAAGAGAGTGTGTGTTCGGTGAGTTTTGGCCAACACATGCCGATATGAAGGAGATGTCTCCTAGTGACCTATCCACCTTCCTTCCACCTTCCACCTTCCAGATACAGATACCGTTACAGATAAAGAAGAGATTCAAACAAACTTAAAAACTTCTTCACAGCTACGTTAACTAGCTCCAAATGAAATAAGAAGATGAACCATTAGAGTAAATAAAAAAGATCACATTCTTCACTGAATTTCTTACCTTCCACATTCTGGTACAGCAGCAACGCACATTTCTTTCGAAATCAATTGTCGGTTACAACCATTCATCTTAGCTTTTTCTGGCATGATATATTCCCTATTTCTCATTCGTAAGCCTTTTCCACAAGTTACAGAACATTTGCTCCACTCCGTATATTCTGTAGTGGCACACTCGGCTACAAAAAAAAGTTTCATGCTGATGGTTCAGGAAAAAATCTGCCTACTCACGTCTAGCAGTATCTTCAGTATTTTCACTAACATCCAACTGAGCGTTCAGGAAACTATCATCACAATTCTTAGGAATTAGTTTTTCTCTGTTCAAATATAACCTAGCGAGGGGAGGAATTTCTTTTTCATTTGGATTGTAGAAAGGAGCTCTAGGATCTTCGGGGTAAGTCGTTGTTATTCGGTACATCCTTTCTCTGGGATTTGATTCTGCATTTGGTGACTGTAACGATAAAAAGATAAATAACTTCTTTGTTCTTCAAACAAATATAATATGAACATCAGAAAGAATCAAGAAAATTGGTAGCTAGCTTTTACCTAACAATTCGATGAGATCCATTCTAACAAAAACTAAACCGAAAAATGTAGAACAATCTTAAAGAAACTGCATATATCAGATATCCTGTGAATGCGACAAATTTTAATTTAATTCTTTAAGTCAAGAATTTGCAAACATGTTTAGCAAGAGGGGCATTCTATGGGATAGGAGAGGGATTCGATACAGAAGATACTTACCATGTAGCTTATTCCACCATCAGTTCCAGCATCATATGGATACAGATCAATTACTAACTTTTCTTTCCATGTACAATTTTTCAAGCACAAATTTAAACCGTTTATACCTACCACCCAATCAGGTGACGGACCTAAAAGATCCCTTTATTAGGTACAAATTTTACAAACCATTTTTATCTAGAATACTTACCAAACATAGAAGCTACTGAAATAAGATGATGTCGTCTATCAACTTTGAAAGATGTCGATGTATTAGAGTTCACATTGGGATGCCATAAACCAGCCGCTCTAATAATCGTTCTTAAATATTTACTTTTAGCTCTCAGTTCAGTTTCCATCAGTCTGACCGATCCCCATTCCGCTAGACTTCTAAATCCTTCCGAAGCAATCTGACCTTCTCCCCAAAAGCTGAAATTTTTCTCGTGAGATGCTCCGATCACATCAGAGAAATGTGTTAACCAAAGAAGCGTTGGATAATCTTTAGGGTGAGTTCTACTAGACCATATACCCTCGAAAACCAGCTGAAGAAAATATAATGAATAATTTGATACTTTAGAATGATCAGTGTACTTACATTATATTTGGCTTCATCACAAGCACAACAATCATCTTTGGATTGGTTGTCTTCGTCTTTTTGTTCGCAAATAGTTTTGGTTAATTTTCCATCTTCGGAGTACCAGGTATCAGCATTTTCTAACACCATAGCTCTAGAAAGAATGCCATCCAATTTAGGTATGCATGTTCCATTTCGAAGTTATTCAAACCAAACGTACCTGAATGTTACGCATCCAGATCCAGGAGGTGGAGCGGACCACATGAAAATAACCTCACTTTTTGGCGAAGTAGTAGCTTCCGATATAGTATTAATACATTCTTCGTTAAATGTAGCAATTTCATCACCATATAACTGAAAACTACCGACATTTTGTGGAGCGTCTGTTTTATTATGGGTTGATTCGACGTTAATGGTGAATCTTGTAAATTTCCGAAAAGAGTTTGATTGTGGAATCTTTGGAGCCATTAAGTACACTAAAATATTAAGAGGTCTTTATAAATTACATCTCCTTTGGTTTGCTCTGTGTTTTTGGAGTGGCTGAGACAGTACTGTATATTGTACCATTTCGGTTTAATGTTCCCAAGGAAGTTGATAATCGTTGCAGAGGTTAGTTGATCTACATCCTCACGGCACACAAGCGTTCCTAGGGACTATAGTCCACGTTCAGAAGTCACAGTATCACAGAATGTGCTCGACCGACTCTTTTTCTTGGCAGAGGCGACACTAGATGTCCTTGACTTTCTTGAGCCAGGTGCTTCACACCTTTTGGTACAGCTCCTAAGCTATCGAAAACAGCAGGTACTAAAGAAAACTGTAGTTATTATTGTTTCTATTCCCAATTTCTCCCTATTCAACGTGGGAGAGCAAATCCATTAGTAACTGTGTCATTTTTGAAGCGGTTATGATACAAATGAGGAACAAGGTAATATTCAGCTTCAAGCTAAATTTGTGAGCTGCGACAACCAACAATATCCGTTACTCTTTGGCAGAATATTCATAAAACGATATGTGGATTAAAAGAAACCTTAGCTAATGCGATTCCCAAAATAAGGAGCACCCGAGGTTTGACTTTTGAAGTCTAGTAATAGGGATGGATCTGGATAAGAAGCTTTAGAATAACAGGAGGGCAGACACAATAGATTTGCAAAGGTCGAAGTGGAGAAAATCATTAGCTCTATATTTATATATCTTATCTTATGTGGATCGAGGAACTGGATTTGTACTGATGATCTCCAGGTCCTGGATCTTGTGAATATCATCCATACGTCTCTGATGTACCTAAATAATGTGGTGCTAAGCGCAAGAATTGGCTATTCTAATAATTATCTGTTATACTTACTGGTGTAGAGATTCCCTGGAACATATTTTTTAGGATTTTCGTTCATTTTGATTTCGTATCCATTGTCTCCTTGCGTTTTGATCTTCTTAGAATGATAGTAGCTTGGACTTCTGCCACAGCAATGGGCATAACCGAATAAAAAGAAGAACCCTATTAACAACCTCATGTCGAATGATTTAACCAGACTAATAACATTTTTAGTGTTCTTAACGTTTTGAGTTTGCTTTATCGGAATTGCAGATAACCTTGGGGTCAATACCAATCAAACATGACAAAACCGTATTTACATATTCTTAATCGATTACAATAAAAGGTTTTTCCTCATTATAGAATTATTTTTTCACAATGGCTTTGTTTTATTTAAAATATAATAATTGTGGCGACATGATTTTGAATATAACTGTGGTTAACTGTCTTCACAAGGCAGCAAAGTGGGTTAGATCATTTATCTGTAGAGCTATTATATCTTCATTAAACATAAGTGAATGTAACATTTCGCTTGGCCGACAGGATTTTTTCTCGCTGAGCTTCTAATGATATTTTTGAGTGTCTTTAAAGCTGCAGACATTGGCAGACATCGCGATTGTGAGTAAAATTTGATCTCCCATAGTGTAAAGACTAGCAGAATAATTTTCAACAATTCCTTAACATTTTATTTGTAGCTGTTTATTAATAAAACAACATCTGTATTCAATGGATGATTATTTGTTAACGTAAAGTTACTTTTGAAAGTTGGAATAGTTATTTATTATACAAGGGAAAAAAGTATTACATTTTAGCTCGATGTTATGTTGTCTTCCGACGCGAAGCGAAGGGAAACAAAAAACCGAGAGCTAAAATCTAATATTTTTCCCGTGTATAATACACCATTGTTTTCTGTGACAGGAAAAACGACGAATTAATAGTGAAAGAACATTATTACAATATATTAAAGTCAGAATGTTATCGATATGAAATTTGAATTTTTAAACTATTAAGCTGTTGTAGTTATAGCGACAATTAGACCTGCGTTGCTAATGAAAACTTCAAAGTAATCAAATATCTGTCAATTTAATTCTGTGATTTGATTCAAAAATTGGGAACTCAGTGATTCGGGATCGCCGAGTTGTACCACCAGATATCAGGTAGGTATATTCCTACCGTCGAGTTGTACCACCGAATTTCCTGGGAAGTTTAACGATTTGAAAATAAAGTCTAATTACTAATGACCTTAACAATTTCATATAAATTAGGTTTAAGATCAAAACATCCATATATAACAATTTCTACATACAAAAATAAAGATGAGGCCTTTCCCACTACTGTTTAAGATCAAAACATCCATATGTAAGTAAATAAAAACAAATATGTGCTTAAATACAATTTATTATTAGTGGTACTGGGTATTCCCTCAATAAATACGGCTTATGTGTAATTTCGTATTGATCCACCTCGATGGTCAGTATAATCCCCAATAAAGGCGGAAATGGATTAACTTAGGTAGTCATGGTACAACTCGGTAGTCCCCCAGTGATTGTTTAGTAGTTATTTTGAATAATATAAAGTTAAAAAATGTCAGATTCCGAGTTTTCTCTGACTCCACCGGAGTTGATAGAAGCAGCGCAAGTAGCGTTACGAAAATTATTGCCAGCTAAATCGCGGAAAATTTACGAAACCGCGTATTCAAGATTTAAGGAACGGAAAATGAAAAAGACATGCAGTTCTTTCTCGGAGACAATGTTATTGGCTTATTTTTCGGAACAGGCACAACAACAAAAGCATCAACAGTGTGGTCGAATTATTCAATGATTAAAAATATTATTTCAACACAAGAAAATTCGTCTGTTGTACCGAATAGTTCAAGGAACATGTCATCATGCAATGCACATTTGATAATTGTACTTTTGATATAAAGGAAATGTAACTTATGTTCAATGAAATATTCTAAAATCCAATATCTTCCTTTATCTATATTGATATGAATTTAGTGTTTTGTGTGTGTTGTGTGTTATTATTATTATGAAACTTTCATTTTATTTGTATTGATGTATTTATTTGTTGAGCGCCAATGATTTTAAGAAATTTATTTTATCAATTATCAATTCTATTTATCTTTTATTTTTATAACTTTAATTGTATTTGAAAACTTTTAGGCCGGTCCTTGAAATTGTTTGATAGTGAGCTAAGTTTTGCCAACCTTATCGAAATGAAAGAAAAAATAGTTTTGTAATCTGTGAAATATTAATAAATTTATTCTTTTACTGTTAGGTGTATTTATACAGAGTTAAAAAGTAAATATATGCAAAGACAATTTTCACCCAAATGGTCTTTCACTCCTGAACATTCATACTAATGAAAATTAACATCCAGTTCTTACACAAGTTATGCTACTCCTTTTCCATACATTATGTAAAAGGGATAGTATACAAATTATTCTTATGCTACTGGTTGAAAACATCTGTTTTCATCAAAATGGACGATTCTACGACCTCAATAATGGGAGATAAATATCAAATTTTTATTATCACCACACACATGTAAGTTAATGATTCAAATTATAGTTTAGCAAATACCTTTTTTCTTCTACGTTTTTAAATTCTAATAATTACTTCCTTTCATGTTTCAGACCGCTCTGGGCCTGTCAGTCCTTGATTTGGATTGCTTCGCTCAGATTCCGTCGTCAGCTTGGAGAATTTTCAGTATAAATGGCCTCTTAGAGTTTTCATTTATGGTTTATTTGAAGGTTTCATTAATTTAAGTGGATATTTACCACAGAATTTCAACAGGAACTTGTAAAAGGTTAGTAACACTTTTTCACTATATATTGTCACTTTTTACTTTGTTGTGACTTAAATCTTAATTATTTTAACAACATAAAAAGAAATTTTTTTTTCAATTCTGTATCTCTTTTTTCTAAGGGACGCTTTCTTCCCCGTTTCTAATCAATAACAACGTAATTCTCTTTTTTTTTAATCAACAACCATGTGTCTCTTAGTTTTAAGTTTTTTTTATATCAGCTGAACAATCAAATTCATTTAATAATTTTTACTTTTTATTACTTGACTTAAATGTTTAATTTTATGTTCCTTTTTTAATATGAAAGTTTATTATTAATATCTTTAAATACTTCATTGTTGTTTTTATCGTTTGATTCCAAAATTTTAAAAATTATTTGACATTTGTTTTTATTTCTGCTACTAAGGTCTTTTCTTCCGTTCGAGTTGACAAATCTAAGTTCACTCTTAGTTAACATGTTCATAAATATACTCTTTCTATTTTTATGTCAGATTTTATAACCTAACTAATAAATTCTTTATTGGAACTTTAGTTCTTTACGCCAGGCTATGTTTGAGCGACCAGGGGTCGCGACGCAAAAGATCTGACCGTTACGCGTTACGTTACGCTACGTTATGTTACATTGCTTCGTTATGTGCCTTGCTTTTGCGTGCTTGTGCCTCCTTAGTCTCTCTCTCGTTTACGAAGCAGCGATTCATAATAATAAATATGCTCCTGCCCGGATTCGAACCCGAGCATTGCGATGCATTGCGAGCATTCTAGCGAGCATTCTAACCACTGAACCACCGATGCTATATTGAAATTCTATGCAAAGCTGGTATTCGCAGTGCTAGTGATCTACTTGAATTTGTTCGGATAAATTTTTACTATTATTTTCATAATTTTTTTTTGCGCGATTAAGGGGTCTAGCTACTTTTCGTAATACAGGGTGTTGAAATTTTGAAAACTTGAATGTTTTAATTCGATAACTTTAAAATGGATGGATAAATTGATTTGACATTTGGCA
>CAJUYI010003278.1:0-24381 GCA_910591695.1 Galerucella pusilla | reverse complement strand
TCTTTATATTGTGAAATTTTTGGTTATAACAATAACTGTAATTTCCTGAATATGAAGATGCCTGTCACTATTTACAACCATAATCAGAGTGCCTTGATGTTGTCGGAGAATCCTAGTTTTCATAAGCGCACTAAACATATACACATTAAATATCATTTTATCTACGATCACCTTCAAAATAAGGCATTCACGAACCAAAAAAAAATGTGTGAAATCATACATTATACACACGTTAAAAAGCGTGCGTAAATGAACAATGCTTTTTATATGGGACTTTCATTATAACACCCAAAAGCGTGCGTAAATGACCAATGCTTTTTGAATGGGGTTTTCAGTAGTAATACCCCTAGGGTCTTGATAATAACGAGATAATACCCGAGGAGTATTCGATAAGATAATTTTTTACTTTGTAGATATCAAAAAATTGATTGTCAATCTGACGTTCAATAATTTTTAATACAAACTTCATTAGTTTTAATCAAATATTATTCATTTTTATTTAAAACTACAGTTGTGAAAAGTACAATTGGTAAATTGATTGAATCGGTAGATGCAATACCAAATATTTGCGACATTTTTAATCCAGTTGTCAGTTTGACGTTTAATTAATTTTTAATAAAAAATAAACACCAAACTGAAAACACCACAGGTAGGGTATTTTCGCTGTAATACAGCGGTAATTGGATGAAATTTGACACATGACTTGAAATTAAGTAATTTGATTGGTTACTATATTCAGTAAAAAATTATCATTTTATAACTCTTTTTTTAGCTACGCGATTATCTAGTTGCCTTGAATTTAGTGGTTTGTTGTATAAACTTTTGCGCTGACAGTAAATTTGACAGAAGTGTCAGACATAGTGAAAAATAATGACAAATAATCCAATGTTATAATTAGTAATTTAAATAATTGTCATCATTTTACTGTAAATATGAATTTAAATAATTAGAATTTGTAGTGTATATATTTGTATATAGAAAATTCATTTTTATGTTTTTTAACCCCTTCAGAGCACATTAAATTGTTGCATGCCAACTCAAGAAATGGTAGCAGATATTCTGACAAAATCGTTAGGTGCTAAAAGACACAAGTATTTATGTGAAAAACTGAATATGATATGAAAATATCACATAATGTTGTTTTTCATATTTTTTGTATTTGTGAAATTGTTGGCACCCTTTTATTGAGGGGAAATGTTGAAAATAATCAATAATCAGGTGCCTTAGGTTTCGTGTAACCATGGTAGGACAGTTGTTGTCAGTTGTGATAAAAAAAACTCAATGTTAGTTAGTTGAATTTTTATGTTCGATGTAATACTAAGTAGCTGTTTTTTATTAAAGTTTTCGTATCGTCTGAGTTTGTATCACTGTGCACCTGTCATCCAACAAACTAGAGTTGGAAAGGTTTGTCGAATCTAACGATGGAGTGTTGAGATAAATTAGTGTCTTTGTGCTTAGATAGTTTATAAAAAAGGAAAAAGAAGAAAAAAATGAAGTATATGTAGTCATGGTTTATTTAAAATGTTTTAGTTTAAATAAGTCGAATAAAGAAAATAAAACTTCACTGTCTATTTAATTACAGTATAAAAATCTATATAATAAAATATAAAAACTAACAGGTTATGGGCCCAGAAATGCCCTAAAAGTGCCATAAAAACAAGGATAAATAAAAGTAAGAAAAAAAAATTGTGACATAGAAAATAAGAAACTATAAGAGAATGGGTGACAATGAAGACATTAACAACATTGACAAGCTTATAGATGCCGAATCTTTCAATTTGTGGGATTTCCAATTGACAATATTCTTCAAAGCGAGTGGATTATTTAGCATTGTAGCAGGTGAAGTGAAAATAGAAGATTTGAACCAAGAGAAAGAAAAAAGATCATGGATTCAAAGAGATGCTAAAGCACAAAAAATCATGGTATCGACTGTTGATAAAAAAATCCTGATTCATATTATGAATTGTAAAACATCAAATGAAATGTATACAAAACTTAAAAGTATTTTTAAACAAGATACTACGGATCAAAAATACAATCTACTTCAAGAGTTTTTTGGTTGTCAGTATGATAGAGGTACGGATTTATCTACCCATTTAAGCAAGCTCCAGAACATGGCTTTCAGACTAAAAACTTTGAAACAAGATATAAGTGATGACATGCTTGTCATATTTAAGTAGTTTAAATGAAACAAAGATTCACTATTAAACTATAAGTGTATTTTGATATTTTTACTTGTACAGTATACATCAACGTTTTTCAGTGACAGGCCACCGGCCATCTTGTTATTTTATGTTCATTGTCGGTGTTGCCAACTATTCAACCTTGACATCTCTCTTTTTTTTTTTTATAAGAGTATGAACTTAATGTACTAAACATAATCTTTTAGATATGCTGGTTTTTTAAGGCGTCTTCCAAAACTGGACTTATTTTGATTTAAGATTGTATTATCACTATGATTTTCAAAAGAATTTCTCTCTTGCTCTATTTCTGTAAACTCAGAGTTTTGATTCGAACCGCTGGAAGACTCCTCATTCAACCCAATATCCTCAGTTGAAATGATAAACTTATCTCTAGGAGAAGCTTTATACAAAGAATGCCTATTACGCTCTACAACATTTCCTGTAGGTAATTCTACTTTATAAGACCTTGGCTTTATGCCATTATCAATAATTTGGCCTTTACACATGTCATGTATATTATCCCTAATTCTAACCACCTCCCCTTTTTCAAATCCCAAAGGTTTAACATGATGTTTCTTATCGTGATAGTGTTTAAATTTTTTCTGTCTATCCTCTAAAAATGTCTTAACTCTAGAATTATTGTCATTATCATGAAAATCTTCAAATGATGGAAGAAAGGCATTTGCTTTATGACCAAACATTATTTCATTTGGTGATTTATCCAACTGCGAGTGTTACGATACTCTAGCAAGGCTATGAATGGATCTGTGCCTGAATCATCAGCTTTTTTAAATAATTGCTTGCATGTTTGAACATACCTTTCTGCCATGCCATTTGATCTTGGATAGTGTGGACTTGAGGTTACATGTTGAAACTGCCAGTCTTTACAAAAATTTTTAAATTTAAAGCTCGAAAACTGTGGTCCATTGTCACTGTAAAGAGTATGAGGCTTACCATACCGAGCAAAATTTTCTTTAAGTCCAATTATAACATATTCTGCAGTCTCAGCATGCAATTTTTTGACCTCAAAGAACTTGCTAAAATAGTCTATTAACAATAAAAATGCTTGATTTTTATAATAGAAAATATCAGCACCTACTATTTCCCAAGGCCCATTTGGGACTTCCCTTAACATTAAAGACTCATATCCATGTTTTTTCTGAAACTTACAACAAGTACTACAGTTTTTTACTAAATCCTCAATTTCTTTAAACATAAAAGGCCAGAATAAAACATTTTTTACTCTATTTTTACATTTTTCAATGCCCAAATGATTACAATGTATAAGCTTTAACATTTCCCCTCTTAAATTTCTAGGCACAAGAACTGCTTCATTTCTAAAAATTAATCCCTTTACAAAAAATAATTCATCCTTAATTGAATAGTAATATTTTAAATGATCTGGTATTTTTTCATAGTTTGGCCAACCATTTTGAATATACTGACTTATCAAACATAAATCCGGATCATTACTAGTATTTTTAATAAAATTGTCTCTTTTTGAGTCAGTAAATGACAAGTTATTTACTATCAAACACAAATGAGCATTTATTTCAGAGTCTATGTCAGTTAGGCCTTCTTCAGACTTTAAATAAGAACGAGACAAAGCATCAGCCAATAACAGCTCTTTACCTGGTTTATATTGTACAATTAGGTCATACATTTGTAATCTTAATCTCAATCTTTGCAACCTTAATGGTGTATCCGATAAAGGTTTCTTAAAAATCTGTTCCAATGGCTTATGGTCTGTCTCTACATGAACTGTTCTACCATAAATATATTGATGGAACCTCTCGCAGCCATACACAATTGCCAATAATTCTTTTTCAATTTGTGCCCATGAATGCTGAGCAGGTGTCAAGGCTTTGGATGCATATGCAACAGGTAAGCTGTCTTGCAATATAACAGCGCCCAAACCCTTACTACTACTGTCAACTGATAAGACAACTTTTTTATTATTATCAAAGAAATTTAAAACCGGTTTTTTGGTTAACAAGCTTTTCATTTTATCAAAATCAGTTGTATGCTTTTTAGTCCAAACAAAATCCACATTGTTGTTTCCATTTTTGAAAATTAATAGCCACATCCCCATCAGTACATAACATATTCGGAGGCTTGAGTTGGTCCATTTTTAAGCTTCTAATCCCAACAATTTAATTTTCCACTTGTCAACACCCTGTAGTCTAAGGAAGGATGCCGGCTTTTCGAGTCCAAACAAATGTAAACTGTGTGTAAAATAACTATTACACCTCCAGACACAACTTTCACTTCGAAATTATTAATTTTTACCGCAGCGCCATGTCATATTTAAGTAGTTTAAATGAAACAAAGATTCACTATTAAACTATAAGTGTATTTTGATATTTTTACTTGTACAGTATACATCAACGTTTTTCAGTGACAGGCCACCGGCCATCTTGTTATTTTATGTTCATTGTCGGTGTTGCCAACTATTCAACCTTGACAATGCTCATGTCAAAAATTTTGAGTACTCTACCTGACACATACAGATATTTCAAAACTGCTTGGGAGTCGTCTCCACAAAATGAAAAAATTTTAAATAATCTTACAGCAAGACTTTTGTTAGAAGAACATAATAATAAAACAAATAACAATAAAGAAAGAAATGTGGCATTTCAAAGTAATGAAAAACTGTGTTACATCTGTAAAAAACCAGGACATCTCGCAAATTATTGTAGATATAGGGATGTTGGTGCAACTGGAAGTAAATTTGAAAGAAATAATGAAGACAGAAACAAAAATAAAGAAACAAACCTAAAAGGTAACAGATTGTATTGCAATATCTGTAAAAAGACAAACCATAGAGAATTTAACTGTTTCTTCAAAAACAAACAAGAAGGAAATGAAAAACATGAAATAAATAAAGTTGCCTTTTTAACAGAAGATGAAAATAAGAAAGCATATTTGGAGAAAAATGTATTTGTTATCGATTCAGGCTGTACATCACATATGGCGAAAAACATAGAACTATTCAAAAAACTAACAGATAAAAATATAGAGATAAGTGTGGCAAAAAAGGATGCACAAATAACTGCAGAAGGCATTGGCAGTATTGAAACAGAAAAATGTATACTAAATGAAGTTTTATATGTACCAGACCTAACAAAAAATCTTTTGTGAGTATCCGCCATTACAAAAAACAATGGACAAGTTATTTTTGAAGAGGATAAAGTTTTTGTCATGAAAAATAATGAGAAGATATTGGAAGGAAGAAAGAATGAAACAGACTTGTATACAGTAGACTTGAACGGAGTAGACGAAATCAAAGAAGAGAATTATTTCACAGAAACAAAAGAAGATAAGGTTTTAACTTGGCATAGAAAATTGGGGCATATTAATATTAGAAGCATGAAAAAATTAATAGATGCACAAATGGTAACAGGTATGGATTTAAAGAAGAGTGATTGTGATCGTTTTGAGATACCTTGTGACATTTGCTTAAGAGCTAAGCAGACAAGATTTCCATTCAGTTCAGAAAGAACAAGAGCAACGAGACCATTGGAAATTATCCATACAGATTTATGTGGTCCAATAGATCCATACACTTGGGACAACAAGAAGTATATACTTACCATTATAGATGACTACACAAATTGGACAGTGATTTATTTATTGGAATATAAGAATGAAACAACAAGTTTTATAAAAGAATATATAGAAGAAAATGAAAGATATAAGAACACAAAAGTATCAAAGATAAGATGCGATAATGGAAGCGAATATAAAAATAATGAATTGATGATTTACTGCAAAGAAAAAGGAATCAAATTAGAACAACTATACCTTACACACCACAATTAAGTGGAAAAGCTGAGCGCCTTAATAGAACCCTAATTGAAAAAATAAGATCGTTGTTATTTGATAGTCGAATTGACAAGAAATTTTGGGGTGAGGCAGCTAGAGTTGCCGCATACATACTAAACCGAAGCCCTACAGAGTCAGTACCAATCAATGTGACACCATTCCAGATGTGGACAGATAAAATACCAGATTTGAGAAGAATGCAAATATTCGGATCAGAAGCATATGCAAAGAATTTAGGATACTTAACAAAGCTACAAGAAAGGTGTGAAAAATATACATTCGTAGGTTTTGCAACAAATGGATACCGACTGTTTGATGAGATAAGGAGAAAAATAATTATAAGAAGAGATGTGATATTCAAGAAACCTAAAAATGAAATAAAAACAGAAATTATTAGAATAGATACAGAAGAATTACAAGAAAGACAAGAAGATATATATGAAAACTTAAAAGAAGTGTCAGAAAGAAGTGAAAGATTACCAGAGAACATAGAAAATACAGTAAGAGAAATTCTACAACACGAAGATGTAAAAGAAAAAGTGACAGAAAATGAGATAGAATATATCAATGAAGGAAATGATGAAGAATCAAGCTTAGGACAAGGCAACAGAAGCAGAAGAGGAAGAAAAATAATGAAACCAAGTCGTTACGATGATTATGTTCTATTGACATAAATATAATGAAGCAATACAATGTGAAGAAAAGCAATACTGGAAGCAAGCAATAGAAGATGAAAAAGACTCATTGAAAAGAAACCAGACATGGGAATACGTAAATCGAGATGAAGCTAACAACAAGAAAGTTTTGACAAACAAATGGGTTTTTAAAATTAAAGATAATGGCAGCTATAAAGCAAGATTAGTAGTTAAGGGTTGTCAACAAACAAAAGGTCTCGACTATGATGAAGTATAAAGTCCAGTAGTCAATATCAATTCTTTAAGAACACTATTAGCTATATCAGTACAACAAGAATATCAAATGAAGAAATTTGACAATAAAACTGCATTTCTTTATGGAACTATATCGGAAGAAATATATATGCAAATTCCAGAAGGATACCAAGAACAACCAGAAAAAATTTGCAAACTGAAAAAATCCTTATATGGTCTTAAACAGGCTCCAATGAAATGGAATGAACATTTTACAAATTTCTTGAAAGAAAATGACATGGAGGCATTGAGCGTGGATCAATGTACATTCAAAAACAAAAATGGGAGTTTATTTTTAGCTATTTATGTAGATGATGGTCTCATAGTTGGAGAAAAATTAGAAGAAATAAATGATTTACTGGAAAAATTGAAGCAAAAATTTGAGGTTAAGATATTTGACAAAGTGGATTGTTTTCTGGGTATCAGATTAACCAAAGATAGAAGTTCAATAAAGCTAGATCAGGAGAGCTATATTGAGGATGTATTGGAAAGATTTAACATGAAAAATGCAAAGTCTAGTACAACACCAATAAGTGATTATGAGGAGATATCATCAGTACAAGAGACAAAGTTTCCATACCGTGAAGCCGTAGGAAGTCTTCTTTACTTGTCCAATAGAACAAGGCCAGACATATCATATGCTGTGAGCTACTGTAGCAGAAATATGGAAAATCCAACGAACAAAGATGTTAAAAATGTGAAGAGAATTATGAGATATCTAATAGACACAAAATCAAGAGGGGTGGTTTATAGAAAAAGCGAAGGAGATTCGATGATACAAGTTTTCGGTGATAGTGATTTTGCAGGAGATAAGAACACAAGAAAAAGCACAACCGGCTATGTTATATTTTATGGTGAAGGCCCGGTGAGTTGGTGTTCGAGAAAACAACCAGTGGTAGCACTAAGCACTACAGAAGCAGAATTTATAGCCGCTGCCGAATCAGTAAAGGAAGTTCTATACAGTGTGCGTAAGTTGCTTCCGAACCTTACACCTTACACAAGTACGACAAAGAACCAGCTGAATGAGAGAGAAAGATAATTATACGCGGTCATCGAATGGTCATCGACGCGTGTATTTAATTCCAGTTAGGGTGTGGTTTTATTTCCGATAGTGAACGAATGCTCATTGCCCTACTATTTCAACCGCTATTGCCAGAAGCGCAGATTAATTTCTACAAATGATATTTTTCTCTCGTTTTCGTTGACTTTTTTTCGAAGTCATGCACAATAGCTAAAACAAAACACTTTCACTTGGCAACACTGTGTTTTACAGATAGAATTCACATTTAAACTGCTATTCCTAGGTCTTTTCGCTAAAAACGTTGATCACGTTGGAAGCGCATGCCATTGTATTTGAAAATAAAACATTTACAATTATGCCTTCATTAACATACTTAACCTGCGAAAAAGTGCAAATTGTAAGATGGTATTTTGGAGGTCATTCGGCTAATGAAATCGTTAATTTGTTTATTGTGGCATTTAAAAATCGCCCAATTCCTTCAAAGTCAACAATTGTGAAAATAATTAGTAATTTCGAGAAATATGGATGTGTTTCGTACTGTAGAAAATGCCAAGCTTCGGAAGATCCAATCGAACGCCCAATTAACGATGAAAGGCAGACTAGAGAATTGAATGTTTGTTTAGCAGTTGAAACAGGACAACCATCTTCTTCAAGACAAATTGCTGAAGAGGTCGACATGGATAAGAGAACTGTACAGAATATTTTAAAACGGAACGGGTACCATTGTTACAAGGTTCAGACAACGCAGGAAATATTTCCCGAGGACAATATCAGACGAATGGATTTCTGTGAGGAGATGATGGAACGTCAAAATGCTGACGAAAACTTTTTAAAAAATATTTTATTTACGGATGAATCAACTTTTTCACTACATCAAAAACACAATCCATCCGTCACAAGATATTGGTCTCGGGAAAATAAACATCTAACCATTCCAATCCGAACGCAGTATCCGCAGAAGCTAAATGTTTGGACGGGTATTCTAGGTGACCACATTATAGGTCCTTTTTTCATTGAGGGGAACTTAAATTCCGCCAAATATTTAGACTTATTACAAAATCAAGTAATTCCTGCAGTTCTCCTTATACCCGATGTTGATCTCAACAGAATTTGGTTCCAACAAGATGGTTGTCCAGCCCATAATCCAAGGATAGTAATGGATTTTTTAAATTTTACATTCCCCGAAAAAATTATTAGTACTAATGGTACAATTAAATGGCCTCCAAGATCACCTGAACTAGCTCCAAATGATTTTTTTCTTTGGGGATTTTTAAAAAGTACCATTTACCAGCATGCATTTGAAAGAGCTAATAATTTAAATGAATTGAGGGTGAAAATACAGAACGTTTGTGCCAGCATTACGCCAAATAATCTTAGAGATATGAGATCAAATCTTTATCACAGATTTGGCTATTGTCTGGCACAGCAAGGTGGTTTATTTAGGCACTTAATTCATTAAAATTATGTTTACCTTTAGAATAAATTTTTATTTTTATTTTTTCAGGAAGTTTATATTTTACGTTTAGAATAGGTGTAGGTACCTTATTTTATTTTTTCAATTTAATTTATTAATGGAAGGGATTTTTAGTTTATTAATTGTGGTTCTCTCAAGAAATGCTGTTTTATTTTCAAGTTACAATGGCTAAAATAATATCCTATTGTAGTTAGAAATTGTCAACTTGGTCTAAAATGATCATGTTGACAAAAATGAATTTTAAGATTTACAGGTTACGTAATAACGATTGTATTTTTATATTTCTTTAACGTCCTCACTCCTTACGTCTTGGGAGCATACTGAATTACCATTTACCACCACCAACTAGTTAAAATAGGAGGGCAATGAGCAGTCGGGCACTCTCGGGAATAAGCTTACGCCCCCTAAGGTGAAACTAAGTGATGATTGTGCACAATTATTCTTCCTCTCTCTTTCATATATCCTTGTCGTACTTGTGTAATTCGTACCTAGGTTCCGAAGCAGATTTCCCATGCTGTATATAAAAACATTGCTGGAAAATTTGTTGATGAAGACTATAGATGTTACATTGAAGACAGATAATCAGAGTGCTATGAGCGTAATCAAGAATGGACAATTTAATAAGAGAAGTAAACATATAGACGTGAGATATCATTTTATAAACGAAAAAGTTATAGAAGGTCTGATAAAAGTGGAATATATATGCTCAGAAAATAATACAGCAGATATTTTCACGAAGGCACTAAATAATGTGAAATTTCAGAAACATAAAGTAAAATTAGTGAAATAAGTTGAGTTTATTTTTTGACGTTCTTGTAATAATTTGAAAAGAATTAGCTATTATTTTTTTTTGCAATTATTAGGACAAGGTGTTGAGATAAATTAGTGTCTTTGTGCTTAGATAGTTTATAAAAAAGGAAAAAGAAGAAAAAAAATGAAGTATATGTAGTCATGGTTTATTTAAAATGTTTTAGTTTAAATAAGTCGAATAAAGAAAATAAAAACTTCACTGTCTATTTAATTACAGTATAAAAATCTATATAATAAAATATAAAAACTAACATGGAGAATACCATCAAAGAAGCAAAAAATAATAGATAAGTGATTACAATTCAAAATAACGTATTCAGAAATAACAAGATTAACGTTTTTAAAAATATTATAATGAATAACGAAATCAGCATGAAGTATCTAAATTGAACAGAAGGTACGATTTACATGTATATTTACAATTTATGAGATTTTCTATGACATGAATGTAATTCGAATTTAATGAATAAATTTTTAACTCGATAAAATTGCAGCAATCACATTTTTACGATGAAATTGTACATAGTGATTAAAAAAGTTTCGAATTCGAGTTTTTCTCATTTTCTTGCATTTTCTGAGAACATTTACGATGGTAATGTATATTTTTAGGTGAAAAAATGAATAAATTACAGTGTATTTGGGACATAATAAGGTAAGTTTTCACCAAATTTCGCATGATTTTTTTTTTTTGGAAAATATAAAAATAAAAATCCAATTGGTTATTTGAATTTTTCACATAAATTTTGAGGTTATGTGAAAAAATCGTGTGTACAAAAGTTGTAGATCTTCTTATTACCCACAACTTTGCCATTCAACTTGTTTCCATGGGACTTGTAGTTTTGCCAGAAATCGAGATAAGCCAGTATCTACCAGAAAATACTCACCCCCTCCCACTTCCCGAAAACGGATCGCTCTTAATTTTTTTTCAGTAGTAATAACCCAAGGACATTGATAATTGTTCGAAAAAATTTTATGACAGATTTCGAAAGCTTGTTGCTTGGAAACAGACCGAAGCCGTAGGCGGAGGTCTGTTGCCTACAAGCAACAAGCTTGAGAAAGTTGTCATAAAATTTTTGAGCATTTATCAATGTCCGAGGGTTATTCGGATAGAAAATTTTTGACCAATTATAGAATTATAACCAAATCGTGACATTTCCAAATATTAAATATTTGAAACTTCAAAATCGAAATAAATCAATAGGTGTGTGTCCATAGCAACGTGAAAACAGCCCATGGTCTGTTTTCAGTGTAATGTTGACATGATTGGCTGAGACTGTTCATATGATATAAAATGAAGAAATTTGATTGGTTTTTGGAATTGACAAAAAATTTTCAAGTTTATTACATTTCCCTCCATTTCTAATGGGTTTTATCCTACTGCTATTTTTTTGGTTTCAATAATTATTTACCCTGGTCTATTGTAGATCGCCTAAGACATATTCAGACTACTACAAAAATATCTCATTTGGAAATAGACATGCTCAAGATATAAATTTCAGATAAATAGAGAATTTCACATTAAAATCGAAAAGTAATATACATGGTGTTACATTCAAAATAACAAAGTTGTTGCTTACTTTTGGTATAACCCTGACATATCAAAATATGTCCCATAAATTCACCATAACTCCTACTCCTATGCTAATTTTGAAAGAAATCATGTAAGTAGTGTCCAATATATAGATGGTGTAAGCTCGTAGTCGAACAGCCTGTATAACAGATGAAACCTTTGTGAATTACAGTTGATAATTTTCGACAAATCCAATATTTATTAACCTCCCTAACTTTTGTGGAGCGAATTATAGTCCACTTTGTTATTCACTACCTCTGCGTTTTAGGCTGTGGTTCAATTACTATTGAAATTACACCAATAAATGAACATACCACATCCTGAATATGGTAATATGCAATTAATGTTTACATTACCTTGGTTATAGTTATGTTTATGTATATTAATTGAGGATATTTTGTTTCAGACCTCTTTGTGTTGTAATGAAAAATCCAACATTCGCAATGAATTTCATAATAGCCACATTAAATCCTTCTAGTGACAATCATAGTATAGCAACATCTTCTATACCAACCAGAATAACTGAAGCAAATAATGGTATTGTAAATATAACTGTAGATGACAGAGAGGTGCTCTTAAATGAAAATTGGGACAACTTCAGTTTGGAGACTGTTGACGATGGAAAAATCGAAAATAAAGAGCACAAGAAGACTTTTCAATTCTGTCAGGAAACGGAAACTATAAAAAAAAGCAGTATTCATGACGACAAAAATCCTAATATTCATTTGAAGGCTAGTTCAGTTGAAAATATATTTGCCATAATACCAAAACCTCTGGAATCGACCTCTCGAAAAAAAGCCAAACTTGTGTTTGGAAGATGTTTTGAATCAACATTTTCAAGAGCTCACCTTGGTGATGTTTTGGTTCCTAATTCAGATTCTGAATAGTAGTTCATGCTAAAACTTTTGTAACAAAAATCGTTGTTAAACATGTCAATATACTCTCTGTTCGATAGTTGAATAAATTAAGTTTTTCAAGTTATATGTTTAAAACGTTCTATGATTTTTGAAGAGTTAGTTTTTGGTATTAAACTCTGACCAATTTTTCAGCCACTATGAGGTTTTTCCAACCAGCGTCAGAAACCGTCAGGATTATGCGCAGTAACTTAAATACGTTCCAACCAGACATACAAACAATTAGTTAACGATCAGTTTCCTGCTCCAACCAAAATATAAAACGGTTGAGAACTCTCAGAACGGTTTACGGATTTTCTTCTCACCAATAATTTGGCGCATGCAAATTGCTTATTTTATTTTAGTTTCATTTTTGATTTGCAGCATAACCTATAACTTGCAAAGTGTGAATGGTGTATGTAATTAGATATTTATTGTTTCAATACTAAAATGACTGACTCTCGAAGTAATGCTAAAATATATAATACTTGTTTTTATGTATTTAACATTGTTACACAGGGTGTTTTCGAATGACACTTACAAAGTTTGCATGTAGATACTTCTCGTGAAATTGGAGAAAATGATATAAGGATTGAGGAGTCCAGCTTATTCAATTTTTTGAAATACGGGGTATTGAAGTTATGAAAAATTTAATGTTTCAATATGATAACTTCAAGATGGATGGATAAATTGATTTGACATTTTGCAGGCTGTTTTTAAATGTAAATGGGTATATTTTGATTGAAAAACATGTTTCCATTCTTGATCCAGTGGGCTACATTTGGAAAAATATGTTACCTTTCCCTTCCAATTTTTCACGCCACTAGCATTTGAAGCTATTTTCATTGTATTTTGTATTCCTCAATGGTTAATTAAGAATTAACGAATTTAACTCGCGTATTACTCAGTTGAATGAACTAAAAGCTTTCAGTACCTACACGTTGCTAGGTACCTATTTGTGATATGCTAGTCCGCTGCTGACTATACGGGCCCTATACGATAGTTTTCCCTGGATTGGTCACCCATCCAAGTACTAACCATGTCCGACCTTGCTTGACTGTAATTATCGCATCAAACGCGTTCCACTACAGTGCTGGGTCGTCGCCCGATTATACAACATATAATTAAAGATTTGACAGAAGTGCCGTACAAAAAAAGTTGTGTGAAAAGCCGTGGGAAATTGTTTCTTTTCCGAGATCTGCCTACTTAAAAAAAGGTCATCTGAAACTGTACGGCATCTAGTGCTATAGGTTCCTCTTAGAATAAAAAAATAGTGTCGTACAAAGATAATAGTGATAGTCAAAAGCCGTTGGCAAGTTTATCTGAAGCCGTGAAAGGCATGCAGTCGAAAACATTCGATATTGCCACGTTTAACCATGAAAAAGCTAAAGTGCTCTAAGTATGTAGTGATAATAATTAGAAAATGGAATTTTTATTATTAAAAATATTAACAATATGATTAAGAAGAATACGCCCAGGCAAATACATGGAAAGAAATTCATAAAAGAACCATCAGAAAAAGTAGCGAGAGAACTGCTCTCAATGAGCAGGAACAAACTACGCACCATAACGGGACACTTTCCCACAAAGGAGCACCCAAACAAAATAGGGCTGTATAACGGAGACCTTACATGCAGAAGATGCAAAGAGGATACCGAAACAGCTCTGCATATACTATGCAACTGTTAGTCTCTGGACCACAGAAGGCAGAAACTGTATGGTAGAGCCCAAATGACTCCAGAAGACTTCCACAACCAACCAGCAAAGAACCTATATGGGAAAATACAGGGAACGGATTAGCTGAATAGGCTGTAGTCAGAACACTAGGAGTATCCACAATAAGCCCAGGAGGCTGAGGTGGTGCCGGCGAAGGGCTCCTTTTAAAAAAAAAACGTTAATTCTTTTATGCGCTTGTTTCCTTGGATTTTGTCTATTAACCGAGCTATTAACATTATTCTTTCAATATATGAATATTAAAAGATAAACACTTTTCCAAATCTGGTATGGGCTTCTTCAAGCTCTGGCAGCGTTGTGCGAAAACCATAATTACCACACCCTCCGAACTACATAATTGGTGATTTTCATATCATGGTTTAAGGGGGTAGAAAATAAGAGTTTTTAAAAATGTTCCTAGATTTTCCGAACGATTATTTTTGAACGTCATAGAGTCTGGACCGATCTCCTATGATTTTACTATCAAATGTAACAAACGGCGTACAGTTTCATATCACGGTTTCAGGGGGTGAAAAATAAAATTATCAGTTTTCCACTGCGCTTTTCTGTACAAGAGAAAATAAACGCTTTACTGCTGGAACCGATGGTGGTATGATAAACTATCGTTCTGAACTGGTGTGCCTGTTTCAAATCGCTACACTTTTTTTTCCCATGGGCTCATAGTCTAATATAATAATATATTGTAATCAGCCGAGTACGAGTTCTTCCGGGGAATACCAGCTGTATAATAATGTTAGTGAAAATATCACGAAAACTGCGTTGGCTCCGGCTCTCATTTCTAGTGGTATTCAAATAACCATTGCTCAAAATTGCACATATATCAATATACAAAATTACTCTAATTAAAAATTAGAGTGAATATAACGTATCTGTACCTACTTCTTAAGTTATTTAATAAATTTTGTTTGTTACTTCATAAATAAATCGTTCAAAAATGAGTTGTAATTTGAGAGAGGCGGAAAAATCATGTATAACATGGGAGTAAAATGCCTTTTCCTCCTCCCTTGATTGATTACGTAAACTTCATTTTCGGGAGGAAAAGGCATAGCATTGTGCTCCCTTGTTATACAAATAGCTATTTCATGTTATTTTTCCAATAACTACACATAGATTCAAAAGTTTTGCATCACCTTCTTCGGATGCGAAGGAATTTTTTTGCGCTGACAATTTTTTATTGGCTTGTTTATCAATGTTCACCATTTCAATATGTTCCATATTTTTTGCAATATACAGATGTTTACAGTTTTTTTGTAAGATAACATTTTTAGTGCGATCATTTTAACATTCAAGGCATTTGATTTTTACGATTTTAAGTGCAAACATGAATCGTCAAGTCATAAGTGAGATTGACCGTGCAAGAATAGTGGCTTTAGTTGAAGAAGGTCATTCTCAAAGGTTCGTGGCAAACAGAGTTGACGGTTGGCAAAGTGATGTGTCTCGTGTATGGAACCGGTATCTCCAGACCAATTCTCTTCGTGATAGACCTAGAAGCGGTAGAAAGCGTGTTACTAATCAGCGCTATATCCACTTAACTATCCGAAGAAACCGGACCATGGCAATACCAGCACTCCAAAGAGATATGAGACATGCGTTGGGAGTTCAAGTATCGATCTCGACATTACGAAGACGAATACTTGCGACAGGTTTGAGGTGTCGCCGACCAATAAGAGTGCCCAGACTACAACCTGAGCACAGAGTTCGCCGATTACAGTGGGCTCAAGAACACGCGGCCTTGCCTGAAGAATTTTGGAATTCGGTGTTTTTTTCCGACGAGACAAGGATTTGTTTGGTACAAGATAACCATCGAATACGTGTGTGGCGGGATCCAACGAGAGTTGCTCAGCTTGCCCATGCTCGCCCCGTGCCCCCCTTCAGAGGAGGAAGTGCTATGTTTTGGGCTGATATCATGTTAAATGATCGCACAGAATTAATTCATGTGGAGGGAACAATGACTGGTGATAGGTATCTCAGAGAGATTCTACATCCTCACGTGAGACTATGGCGCGCAGCTGTTGGCAATTCCTTCGTTTTTATGGACGATAACGCCCGACCTCATCGGACCAGAGCTGTAAATGAGTATCTTGAAACTGAAGGGATCAATCGTTTGAACTGGCTTGCCCTATCTCCTGACATGAATCCCATAGAACATGCTTGGGACATGCTTGCCAGGGCAGTGGCAGCACGCAGAAATCCACCCAGGAGTGTACAAGAGCTTGTTCATGCGGCCCAAGAAGAATGGCGAAATATTCCTCAACAGAATATCAATAATTTGGTAAACAGCATGGACAGGCGACTTCAAGCTTGCATAAATTCTAGAGGTGGAAATACTCTTTATTAAAAGTTCTCATGCTGGTTCTCACTTTACCTTTTCTTTAAAAAGAATCAATTTGTATTTAATTTATTCAATTTCTATTTAATTCATTCAATTTCTAAGAATACTTTTTATGTTTAAAGCAAGTTAATTATTGGATAATAAAAGTTTTTGACAAATATACACGTTCTTTTTATTGGAACTAATTATTTGATTAATCTCTGATCCATTTATAATGAACACATTTTTTTTTCGGAGATTTAGGGTGATGCAAAACTTTTGAATCTATGTGTATTAATGGATAAAATATGTAACACGAGCTAATTTATGAAATTTATGAATAATGAATCTAAAATATTCGGAGAAGATTGTTGAAAATCTTTGTCCAAACTTGTGATTGTATTAACAAAAAAAATAGAAAGAATCCATGCAGCTATAGCAATTATTTCCGGTGATCGTCAGTATTCCCGAGGTATGCGATTTTCAATAATAAACGTTGCAAATTATGTATAAATGTGAATGGACAAAATTTTTAACATCCCTTGAATTTGTTGGCTGCTGAATTTTTTTGTCAATAAAATCACAAGTTTGAACAAGTATTTTCAACAATCGTCTCCGAATTTTCTAGATGCATTGCTGTTTCATAATTCAGCACATGTTACATATTCTAACCATTAGTAGTTTGGTAGTTATTGAGAAAAATTACAAGAAAAATATTTTTCTTATTTCAATATTAAAAAAATATCTTGCAGACTTCATGGAAACCTTAAATATCTTGAAAACTACATTTTTTCATACAGGGTGGGGCACTATGAACGAACTATTCTCTGGCGTCTTAACGGCAAATAAAATTAGAAAAAATAAGACGTGGAATTAAGTAGATTACTTACGATTATAATTTAAAAATATTTTGGAATATACAGGGTGCTCCAAAAAAAGCGTGCTTAGTTATTCGTTTTTATTTTGAAGTTATTGTATTTTTTCGGAAGGTCTACAAATTATGTAAAATCGATTTATTCTGGAAACTGAACTAGATAGGGGAAATGTTAATGAACTTACATTATTTTTAATAGTACAATTTAAAAATGTGATAGAATACAGGGTGTTCCATTTAAAGGAACCTAACTTTGATACGGCACGCTTTTTGGAGCACCCTGTATATTCAAAAATATTTTCAAATTATAGTCCTGATTAATCTACTTAATTCTACGTCTTATTTTTTCTAATTATATTCGCCGTTAAAACGCCGGAGAATAGTTCGTTCATAGTGCCCCACCCTGTATGTAAAGGTAATGCGTTTTTCACGTGAAAAACTTTGAGAAATACAAAATAAAATGAAAATAGCTTCAAATGCCAGTGGCGTAAAAAATGAGAGAGGAAAGGTGACATATTCTTCCAAATGTACACCACTTGATTCTGTCGCTACTACCAATGAGACCGAATTTTAAATTAAGGTGATGAATCGAACAATAATTGAAACCTTTAACAAACAACTAGGTACGTAATTAGTGCCGCCCTAGATGCTAGAAATGTCGTCAATCATTTTCAATGCATGAAATCAATCGCTGACGGGTGGATAAAACACTGCCCTTGAAATACTTCGTATTGTCTGACGTATCCTTTCAACCATGTCAGCTCTTGATGCGGGTCTATCGGCATAAACGAGATCTTTCACTCGCCCCCACAAATGGAAATCTATACAAGTTAGGTATGGAGACCTCGGTGGCCAAATAAATGGCCACGTCCCATCCACCTTCCAGGGTATAATTGATCTAAGAAATTCCTAAAATCTCTAGAATAATGTGCCGGGCACCCATCATGTTGCAAGATCATGTCACGACGAATGGCCAAAGGTATGTCCGCTAAAAGGAGTGGCAATTCGTCGCTTAAAAAATCTAAATATCTTTATTCATTAACAGTCTCATTAAAAAAAGGCCCAATTATGTCTCCACCTAGAATCCCATCACACATTTACACACCAACGACGCTGATGTTGGACCTCCTGCATCCAGTGGGCATTCGTATCAGACCAGTAGTGTCGATTTATACTACCATCACTATGAAACATATCCTCATCTGTCCACATAATTCGTGAAAGTATTTTAGGATAATATGTGAGAGCCAGCTGCAAAAATCCAACCTGGTATCGAAATATTTAGCATTCAATTTTTGGTGTAGGACCATGTGATATGGGTACAACCTAAAATAGTATAATCATATCAATAAGACATGATATGACACAAAGAATAATTTCTCTCTAAATATATAATTAGCGGACTGTATAAAAATATTCAATCTTACCTTATGCACCGGCAGGTTCGTAAGTCCGTATGTTATCGGTGAAATCGCTATAGGGTAAGATAGAGGAAGGAAAAAAGGTAATCAATTTCACCCTTCACCACAATTAATTATAATGCAAAAAAAAACAACTAAATAAAAAGAAATAACAACCGGTTCGTCGATAAATACAAACAATGTTCTCTCTGAATATCTAGTACCTACTGAATGTTTTAACGACCAAAAATGATACTTTTTACTAATGCCCTGTTTGGACTTGATGTTCACTATATCTACTAATAGGCAATACTCAATACACGCAAAATGTCTGATAATGTGCTAAGATAATAAATAGGCCAAAACATCCTGCCCTCCAAGTTTATTATAAATAAACGAAAAAAAAAGGAATTCAACTAAAATAGCTACATTTCATACACTGTGTCTTCGCATACCTAGCTCAAATTTGTCTTAGAACTACAAACCCCAAAATACAATTTCCAGAAAGGAGAGAAAATTAAACTAAATTTAATGAAATATTTACAAAAAAAATACCTCTCCAGTTTATTGACTGGGTAGAGGACACAGTTTAACAACTGGGCGCATGTATGTGCCATTCCTGGTCCGTACCTTGACAATTCGAACAATCCCATCCTTTCCAGGGTACAGAGTTTCTATGACCGCCAAAGGCCACTGTAAAGGTGGGATATATTCGTGCATTATTACGACCATACCTTCCTTTGCAGGATTTGATTTGGTGTTCCATTTTAAACGCGATTGCACAGAGGACAAATATTCAGAATGCCATCTCTTCCAAAAATGTTGGATTATACTATCTAACAATTTATAACTTTTTAAAAGGCTTATATTTTCTAAAATAACATCGGGAGCCGGTAAAGACATTAATGGTTCTGCACATAAAAAATGCGAAGGGGTCAAAGCGATCGGATTTTCAGGGTCGTTGCTTTGAATACAAAGGGGGCGCGAATTTAAGAGACATTCTATTTGTGTCAAAATGGTTAGGAATTCTTCATAAGTGAGAATTTGATTTCCCACGACTCTAGCTAAATGAAGCTTTACGCTTTTGATATTACTTTCCCAAATACCACCAAAATGACTCGCCAAAGGTACATTCATTTTCCACGAGATTTTGGAATTGTTAATTTCCTGTTGAAATGCATCTTTATAAGCCTTGGACTTAATTAGCTGATATATCTCATCAAGAACCCTTTTAGCACCCACAAAATTCGTGCCATTATCGGAGTACAAAACCGCACAATTTCCGCGACGAGATAAGAATCTTTTGAAAGCGGCTAAAAAACAATCGGTTGAGAGCGAGGAGGCTAATTCGAGATGTATGGCATTCGTGCTAAGACAAACAAATAAGCATACATAGGCCTTTTGAGTTTTTACTCCACGATATCTCCCTATAGTGATTGAAAACGCACCAGTATAGTCTACACCTGTGTGCAAAAATGCCTTTGCTTGATTAACTCTTACCGCGGGTAAGTCAGCCATCATAGGATAGTTAGGTTTGGGATTAAGGCGAAAACAACGATTACATTTCCAAACCCTATTTCTGGTGATCTGACGACTAGATAGAATCCAATAATTTTTTCTCAAAAGATTTTGTAACATATAGGATCCAACATGTAAGTACAATTTATGGAAATAATCTATCAACAAAATAGTCAAGGGATCGGATTTGGGCAACAGAATAGGGTGTTTTTGATGAAAACTATATTGGGAATTTGACGTCCACCGACTCTAATTATACCATTTTCAATGAATGGATTTAAGCGACGTATAGATGATTTTACGCAAAGATTTTTACAAAGAGATTTATACTCATCGGAAAAATGTTTTCGTTGGACAGAACGGATCATTTCTTGTTCTGCAGCTCCTAGATCGGATATACATATCTGTATATTCAAAGGCAATTTTTTCATAAATCTTAATACGTAAACTGTGGAATTTGAGAGTTTCGACCAAGATGAGAATTTTTCGATTAGAGTATGAAGCGGAGAGATTACAGGAACAGCAACACCTACAAAATGTTTTAACGAATATTCAGAATCATCAACCTGAACTTCCTGTTCGTTCACCTACTGAATAGGCCAGTACTTTGGTTCTAACCATAACCATTTGGGCCCAGTAAACCACGTGGGATGGTTAACTAACGAATAAGGAAACAAACCTAGAGAAGCGCAATCAACGACATTTCTACCCCAAAACTAAAATTATCATGTTTCTCCTCCCACTGTAGTCCTAACACCTTAGAAGCTGATTTATCAAATTTTTTGGTCTTAATCAATTGAAGGGGTTCGGGTATTGTCGACAAAAGTTCGTCAGAGTTGGACATCCACTTGACTAATTTAAAACCTCCCTTTTCAAATAAATCTACGAGCTGAGTATGTGCAACCATAGCTTCGGAAACACTACAAAAACTACTAATAAAATCGTCCATGTACATATCACGGGATATGGGTACCGATAGGAACATTTTGAGATTCGTCCTTACATAATTGTCTTACCTCTAAGACTTAAATATGGCAGGACTTTACTCCAAAAGTTGAAGTATTCAACTGAAATAATGAAATGGGATCATTTGTGTCGAATCTCCACAAAACTCGTTGAAATGCACAATTAGGTTTGACGACTCTAATCTCATTTGTTTTAAGTCCGCAACAACTGCTACTGGAAAAAGGCGAAGGTTCAACAAAATGGTGATAGGATTATTTTGTAATTTTGGACCTTTGTGGAGTACATCATTCAGTGAGAGACCTCGACTCGTTTTCAGCGAGGCATCAAACACAACTCTACAAGGGGTGGACGGACTATCCAGTGGCGGCTCGTGAACTTTTTAAGAGAGGAGGCTGGACATTAGACATAAAAATATACTCTATTCAGCCAATTAGTTTAACCTTTGCGCAGCGATTGTACCTGCAGCTACTTCAGTGACAAAATTAATTGTTGCCCAGCAAGAACCAACGTGGAGGTTGCCAAAAATTTTTTTTTGTTCACATAATTCATTGTGCATTGCTATTTTATGAAAAAAATTATATTTCAGAACTAAGTTATCTAAAAGTGTATTGGAAAACTTTTTTGAAAAAACATTCGAATAAGTTTTTATTCGTCAAGTCGTAAAACCTTGTAAAATTCATGTAAATCGGAAAATCCAATCTCAATTTGACCTTTAATAATATCTAAAATTTCATAAAAAAAAGTTGTTTATTTATGTAATGTGATTTCTTGTCTACCAAATTATATGGTTTCCTCCTTTTCGCGGGAGGAGCCTCATCAGTTGGGAAATTTTCAAATAAAATATTAAAATGAAATTCTGTATTACGGAAACCTGGAATTTTATCAATGAGATGCTTCCAACGCTCTCTTGAATAAATTATATCAGTGAATTTATATTGTAAAATTTGAAAAATAACATCAGTCTGTTCAAATATTAATTTAAAAGTATCAAGAAAAAGAAAACTTAATTATTCCCGCTAATCATCTAAAATTCTAAAACAAAACAAGCACGCACGAACCCACGCTCGTATTCTGTATTCCGTAGTTCGTATTGGTTCGTATATCATCGCAACCGATGGAAGGGGAATTTATTGTGAAATTAAAAAATGTTAGATAAACGGGAAATAAAATGAAGAATAATCAACAACATATTTTTGGTGCTATTTGCTGGATAAAATAATTAAGGAGGCTGTGCCTCCTTCGAGGAGCTGCCACTGGGACTATCTGGTTTAAAAACACAATGGTGAGGGATATAATACGACAACGAATCAATATTTTCAATAGGAACTAAACTCATGTGTCCTTGGTCTAGATAGTCTTGGAATATATCACTATAAACTGCTCTAAGCTAAGAATTTTTTGAGAGGCGCTTTTCTAGGGACAACAATCTGTTTTTGGCAAGTACAAATAAATGGCCTAGCAATTTAGGATCATCTTGGAAAGGCAAGGATACTGTGTATCTACCATGTGGATCTCTAGATACATTTTCAACAAACAAATTTTCACAAATTTCATCTTCTGATGAACTAGGAATAGGGGACAAATCTTCTAACTCACACATTCTTTCGACAAAGGAATCTAGATTCAATAAAGTATTACATAAAAATGAAAGATATGTATGAACACTTTCAAAATTAGGTTGCGCGGAGCCCATGACAACATAACCTAAAACTGTTTCAATAGCTGAAGGAGAAACTTCAGATGACATTATTCTATTTCCACCAATGATGCTGGAAAACATGGCAACTCCCAAAATACCATCTATTTTCCCAGGTAAATAAAAATAGGGATCGGCTAAAATTAGAGCATCTATATTGGGAATAAAATTTTTATCAATCAGTTGATCTGGCAAATCATTGGTGATTTTATTATTATATTTTATTATAGGATATTGTATTTTTGGATCAAAATGGGAAAATAATTTGTTTTTCCTACTATGGGAGCTTCAGAGCCTCCTATACCGAAGACCTTTAAATTCAATTTGAAGCAGTTTAAACCCAATTTTCGGCCACAATTCAATGTAATTAAATTAGCAGAGGATCCACTATCCAACAAAAAATCGAATTTTTCGTTCTTTACCCCATTTATCAACAATTTATTTATTTACAATTTATCCACTATCCAACAAAAATCGAATTTTTCGTTCTTTACCCCATTTATCAACAACTTTAACTATTACGGTTCCAAAAAGACTAACCGGGCGTACTTCGGATTCTTTTGAAATATTTTTCAAAGGCTGGACATGTAAATTCGATGGGCCTTCAGACGAACCAGAGGAAGACCCTAGGCTAGTGGAGGGGACATTATCATTATCTAGATCAGGAGTTGGTTTATGTAACAGGGAATGATGGCGAGCTTTACATTTGTTACAGAATTTAGACGAACAATTCGATACACGATGTTTTGAAGAAAAGCAATTTAAACATAAATATTTATCTTTTATTAATTTAAATCTTGATTCAAATGGAAGTCCCAAGAAATATCTACAATCTTTAATCAAATGCGGGCTTTTATTACAAATTATACAATTTACGGAGGAATAATAATAATTATTATTCTGTTCCTGCAAATGAAATTATTTCGTAGGTTTTGGCGTAACAAAACTACCTTTAGAATTGCGGACTCTATCACTTTTATTAAAAGTTTTACTACGCTGGCGCAAAAATTTCGCAAGCTCACTATAAGCATCATCATTTCTAATCAAATCAAATGAATCCATGGTTTCCTGAGGCAATTGTAACATAGCTAAATAAGTCAAAATATGATCATCTAAATTTTCAAGATTTAATCTTTTTAAGGAGGAGATATTAGTGTCAAATTTTTCAAAAAAAACT
>CAJUYI010003277.1:0-15228 GCA_910591695.1 Galerucella pusilla | reverse complement strand
CTTGCAAGATTAGCAAGTCGTTCTCGACATTCGTTAGCAAGTCCTGAGTTGCTGGTATACCCACTCAGGGCTTTAATTGCTGCCTGACTGTCGGAGTATATGGTTATGCGTCGATCCACATAACCTCTGTCTAGGTTTATCTGCGCACATTCCAAGATAACATATATCTCGGCCTGATATGCAGATACACCCTCACCCAATGTTACACAAACCTGTGTTCTTGGGTTCCTGGAGTAAATTCCAGCCCCTGCTCTATTACCGGAGCATGAGCCATCTGTGTACCAGACGGTCCCATTAGGCTGTGTATTCCTCTCTTTTTTCCAGGACTCTCTATCCCGTATCATGGCCCATGCCTTCTTTGATGAAGTTAATCAATAAATCATAAAATTAGGTTTTAAAACGTAACCTTGACAACTTATTCCGCATTTTTATCCACTATACTTTTAACTTGTCAAGCATATAAATCAATAACGCTCTATGCATTAAAATACTTGTTAAAAAATACCTGAGGTCTTCTAAACTCATCATAGCATTTTGACCCGCTCTCTCCCAACGCTGGTGTTTCACCGAAGTCCTCGACACACTTACCAACACAAAAACAAACAAAAACCCACAATAACACACCGCCACTCATGTCAACCTAATAATCACAAACCCCTTTCTACAAATAAATATTCATTTCGTCACTAAACGCGTGAAAATAAAATTTCACAAAAAAAACATTTTAAAGGAGACTAAGTACACTTTTTTTTGGACCACTGCTTGTCAAGTCGACTCAAAATAAGGCGGCTTAGCGTCTGCGACTATACTTTATTTTAGAAACACGATGAGTTCCTGTCCATCCCAACACGCGGTATATTTATGTAGATACAGATAATGTATAGTACTTGCGGATTACGACTACGACCTCGGGTATGCGGATCGAGGAGTGGAGAGGTAAAAGATGTCGATTAAGGAATTTTCGAAATTGCTAGATGATCTCTTTATTTACAATACAATTTTGCATAGAATAGCTTATCGTATACCTACTCATATTATAGTCCAGTAACTCAACACCTGAAAATATCGAGAGCTCCTGAAAAGTCGCTGAAGACTTCACCGTTTTTAAACGAGAAAAAACTTAACGCGATTGAGTTTACGGAAGGTGGGGAAAATGGCCCTCTAAGCCCTGGAAAACGGGTTTCTCGCTAATATCTGGCTAAATATGCGAATTACAGAATTTTGCTTCAGATAAAAAATGAAGATCGTCTTATTATCTACAAAAGTAGTTCCTATTATTTTTTTCGAGAATTCGATAGTTATCGAGATAATGAGACCTAAAAGTCTCCTTATTTCAACTGCTGTCTATGCATCAACTTGTAAGCGGGCGGACGAATTCTTCCATAACTCGTCAAAAAATTGACATTTTCCGATGATTCAAAGTTCATCACAATGGGAAGACTCGTAACTTTCATTCCATGTGACTTGCAGTTTGTTCGTTCTTGACAAAAATATTTAAAAAAGCGGTCAAAGTTTTTTTCCACAAGGTTTTGAGACTAAATTTGTTCAAATAAAAAAAAAAATAATCTTTGATTTTTTTCTATACTGGAACCTTAGGAGGTCTTGAATGATCTCAGATATTTTTTTTATCTTTCTTGCGTTTTGATAAAAAATTGATTTGTTTATTTATTTATCTAAAAAAAAGTCCGGTTTTCACCGGTGTGATCAATTTCCCTGATTTCTGGAAAATGATTGGATTTATTGAAAATTAAAAAGTACATTTCAAAACTAAACTCTCTAAGCTTTAAAATGAGAAGCAATATATAGGATGATACATTTTTAAATCGCGCTTGTTCCACAGATTGTACAGAACTCCGAAAACGGCTGAAAAATGTAAATTAACAAATCAATTTTTTACCCAAACCCAGGAGAGATATCAAAAAAAATTTTTTGATATCACTCAAGGCATCCTAAGGTTCCATTATTAAAAAAAATTAGGATAAAAGACTATTTTTTTTTAATATGAACAAATTAATAAAATGGTCTCAAAATCTTGTGGAAAAAAGATAGAAAGCACTTTAATCAGATGGCTTTATTTTCATTAAGAAAATTACAGATTATAATTAGCTGGAGCTACTCAATTCAATTGCACTTGAAACACAGTATCTGCACTACTTCCTTTTTGCTCAGTATCCGACGACGATCTATCAGATAAAACATCTTCAGCATTTCCATCTTCCTGAGACAATCCTGTATCTTCAATATCCTGGTCAGCAACAGCTTTGATAGCGTTATTTATAGAAATATTTTTCTCTAAATCATCATTAAAATATCTAATTGTATCCTCATCGATCTCCGTCGTCTGCTTCTTCAACACACACTTTATTCTAGGTCTGAACACTTTGTCGCTCACTATAGAAACGTCTTCATGACTTGACGATTCTTCAATAACGTTCAATCCAGCACTATCTTCATAGCTCAGTGGTTCGTTAATGGCGCTTAAAATATTTTCAGCGCTTTCAGTTTTACTTATTGTTATAACTGGAATACCTTCAGACCATACCGATGAATCTGAATCTTGTCTTGCTCCTTTTGTACTTACTTCGTCGTTTTTAGCTTGTTCTTTAAAGTTTATATCGAAATCAGAAGCGGGAACTTCAGTTATAGGAGTAAACGGTTCTGGATGAGCTACATCTTTGATATTAACGTATCTGTTGAAACCAAAGCTATGTCTTAAGTCTTTAGATGTTGAAGGTTCGTGTATATCGTTTGTTAAAAGTGGTTTTTCATTTATATGTACGTGTTTTTGATCTGCTTCGTGATGAACTTGTGTAGCTGGTTTGGTTTTTTTCATCTGCCAGGCTCTCAAAGCAACGTTCTGGAAGTCACTACTTCCCCAAGAAAATGAAGGTTTTATAGGTTTTGAAGTTTGCTTGGCGACGATGGTGTCGTAAGGCAGTGAATCATGCTGTTCGGTGTCAGTACCATCATCTGCATCGTCGGAGGTTGAAGATTTTCTCAAAGCCCGTTTTATAAATTTTGAGAAGAAATCTGAAACAAATTTTATTGAGAAACGTTTTGGGTACAATAAGAAGATTTTTAAAAGTATGTTGATTCAGCAGCCTTTGGGCCTTTTGTGCTAATGGTTGTAGAGATTTAAGAGTTTTTGAAGGCAATCCTAGACCAGTGTATATCTGATCAGCAAGCACGAAGCTATAGCGTATATTTCCGCATTGGATGCGGATCCCAGTTTAGATGGATATGGTTTGGTTGGGTTTGGTAGATTGTGGCCAGCATGGTTCTCATTTCAAGAGTTTGGGATAACATCTATGATTCAGGAATTAATGTAGGAGGACTAAAAATTTTAGGACCAGTGACACCTATTGACACCTACTTCGACAATTGCGGAACTAGCCAAACGTTACACCCAGGCTCAATCCTTTAAGAGATGGGATGGAATCAAAGGATGGAGTCTTGCCAGGATCACCCTGGGCGACCCTGGGAAGCTGGCGCTGACTTTCTGACTGGCCGCTGTCAACTAAGGAAACACCTCCATACTATGGGGCTAGTGGACACGCCTCCATACAGGATGTGTGAACAGGAAGACGAAACTGTCAGTAAGAGAGTGTGTGTTCGGTGAGTCTTGGCCTACACCTGCCGATATAAAGGAGATGTCTCCTAGTTACCTGTCTACCTTCCTGGGAAGTACAGGATGGACGATGACCTAGGAGGACAACTCCTCGGGAGAATGTACCGGGTGGTCAACTAAGAACGGCCGTCGGCCATATCTCAGGAGTGGATTAGAGCCCAGGTTCGGGAAAAAAAAAAATTATAACAAAAGTGGCCTCGAGAAACGCCTGGAAATTATTTTCAGAATTGTTGGTCCACCGCTAGAGGGCTTATTTGACAGTTAAAATTTTAAAATGCAAAATTTTTCAAAATTTACTTATTTAAGGAGCATATTAAATATCATAATCACATTCCTTGACAAATTCTGCATATTTTTAATAAGACAGGTTTAAGTCTATCTCTTCAAATAAGGGGTGGGGGAGAGTGGGAGCCTTGTTACGAAAAAACGCCTGTAATTCTGGCTTGACCGATTTTAATAAACTTGATGTTGTTCGGAAGAGCTTTTGTTAAACAATCAAAAATTTGTAAATATGAAGCAATCTGATTGATAACATAAACGCTAGAGGGCACTGTTTTATTTTTTCAAATATCGGTGATATCTCTTTCCTATCCTGAGATATCGTAAGAAACAGTTAAATTATTATTATTATTATTACAATAGAAATAAGGACTGTCGTAAGAACCTATGAAGCCCATGATCTGACAATATAAATAAGTGCTTAAACGCCTATAAACATAGTAAATGACAAATTAACAATAATTAACAAAATCGTAGTTTTCAAGAATAACCGCAACAACTACTATACAGCGAAAAAAGATATAAATAAAACAAATTCAGATCAATAATAAATGCAACAATGCGCACTATTAACTATTAAATAGAAGTCTATCAATCCTGTTCTTAAATGCGTTAACTGATGGTGCGTCAACAACATCATCAGGAAGATTGTTCCAGACATCAAACACTCTGTTTGGTGAAAAGTGCTGTAGTACTCGGGATCTGGCGGGAATTGATCTATTAACGTCTAGAAGGCTGGTGAAGTAAGTTGTGCTACATTTTATAAGAATGTTATATTTGTTTTCAATCTATGTGTTAGTAAATCAAAACCATAAAATATCAATAAAAACCGATATTTGGAAGTTCATTTATTTGGCCACCGACAATACGAAGTATTTCAAGGGCAGAAATTGAAGCTGCTGTTTTCTCTTCCCCTCAGCGATTGATTTCATGCATTTAAAATGATGGACGACATTTCGAACATCTAGGGCGGCACTAATTACGTACCTAGTTATTTATTAAAGGTTCCAATTGTTCGATTTATCACATTATTTTAAAATTCGTTCTCATTGTTAGTATCGACAGCATTACATTTAGGTAATCTAGTGGCAACCGTAACATTAGTATCATGTCAGCTTAAATTACTGCAGACCAATGTTAGATCTTTCCATTCAGGCAAAATTTAATATTTTCTGTTAACGCGAACCAGCCTTCTAGACGTTGGAAGAACAATTCCAGCAATTAACTTGTTTCTTACGATATCTCTAGATAGAAGAGAGATATCGCCATGCTGTTTGCAGTGTTTCATCACTAATTCAGACTACTTTTCAAAGATCTACTTCAATTTGTATGCTTCCATTTAAAATTGTTACGAGAAAACACTATAGTTAAAAAAAAATAAAACAGCGCCCTCTAGCATTCATGTTATTGATCAGATTGGTTCATATTTAAAAATTTTCGATTGTTCAACAAAAGCTCTTCCAAACAACATCAAGTTTATTAAAATCGGTCAAGCAGAACCAGAATTACAGGCGTTTTTTCGTAACAAGGTTCCCACTCTCCTCCACCCCTTATTTGAAGAGATAGACTTAAACCTGTCATATTAAAAATATGCAGAATTTGTCAAGGAATGATTGTTGCAGTCAGGCTTCTTTTCAACACACCAGTTATTTGAAGTTTTTATAGTTTTTGATAGCAAAGTATGTACCTTTACTTTTAGTTTCAGGCTTTTCATCTTTTTGAACATCCTCTTGCTTAGGAGTTTCATCAAAGCTTTTACCGGAAGGAAGATTTCCCATCAACTTTTTCCATTTATTAAAAGGTGTATTTGATAATTCATTAGATTCCCCAGATCCTCCTCTTCTTCTTCTATCTGCTAATTGAAACATTTTTCTTCTCTCTTCAGTCCTTTCTCTACGTAATTGGATCTAAAAAATTATTAATAAAAATCTTACAATTTGAACTGTAATTCCTACCTTTAAATCTTCGTTTGCTTCTCTGAGTGAATTAGTTAAAGACATTAAATAATAAATTATTAATATCAACAATACTAGAAGCGGGATGACTATTCCTGGTGAAGCTATATAGTCTAAGGCTCTTTGAACAGGTTCTGGTACATTTTCCCTTATAGTGTCAGTAAATATGTGGAAAATTCTGTCGTGTTTTGAAAAAGGACCGCAATGCCAGGAAGGTTTGATCCAAACAATTGTGTATCCTACCGGTAAAACGCATAAAAACAACATAGCGAGTAAAAGTGCGTAATAGAAGTTGTTAGATCTGAAAAACAATGTGAGAATGTTCAACAATCTTGATTCAAAAAAGATACTTCTCACCTCGAAGCCCTGAATATTACTTCTGGTGGTACGTTGCACGTCATAACGGCCCATCCTTTGAAATACATGGTTATGTACAATTTTATAACGTTGAATACGACTAAACCAGGACAAAAGAACATCCCCATCCAAACCATACCCTGGTTGTTCACTAACGATAGAATATTTTCCGCCACTTTGAAATCACCGTATTTTGGAAACTTCTTTTCCAAATCCCAGCACCAGCATCTTAAGCAGTTGAAACAGAAGAATTAGAAGATAAAAAACTCTTATTGAAAATTTAAAAACACATTAGACAGTCCTATCTATAGAGAGTGTTTCTTCACATCAGTTGAATTGAAAAAGTGGGAAGTGGATAACATTAAAGAGACTCTATTAATAAAGTTGAAGATACGGTAATTCAAAATGCTGAAGTGCTGATCTCGTATAATATTAGCTCATTACTTCCTAGTGTATCACAGACTCCACTTGTTTCCAATAGTTTGAGCCACGAAGTGCATGTACAGTACCTACAGGGACCAGGGTATCCCCCGGGAAATTGGGAATTCCTTGAAGTTTATCCAGATATTCGGCCTGATTCTATAAGGGAGTGGTTATAACCTAACCACTCAGCTGAGTGATGAAAAGCAAGGTCAGTGATTAAGGTAACCACTTTATCGGATTTCGGATTCTATAACACCAAAGTGATTAATTTTTTCACCATTTTAACTTCCAAAATGTGGTTAGTCTTAACCACCACGTTTCTTTAGTGGTGGTGATTATAGTGGGTGAAAAACAGTGAAAAGTATATGATGAGGACTACGAAGATGATGATGACGACAACGACCTGGGAAACAATGACCCTCCATCGTCGTTAGTAAGCTATTTGAAATGTTTTTTGGAATGAAATAAATTATTGAATTTTTAGATCGTGACATACTGACTGCCGTAAAAAACAAACATAAAGGAAATACTGATCGCACGCCATTTTTAAGTTACAAATTGTTAAATAGAAAGCAAACAAAAAAATAACATTAATAAACATTTCACAAACTAAACAGTGTTCACTAAAAGCTAATGTAGTCTTGAAAAAAACAACAGTCAGTATTCGGAGTCTGAGAACATGTGCCCGCATAACATAACCCCATCGAATTTTCAATTTGACGTTAATGCATTTCGGCGCAAGTTCTGTCAAAAACGCCAGAATCGGCTAACCTCATATGATACATTCAAACTACTTTAATCACGGTGATCAAGCGTACGAAGTTTAATAACAGTGGTTGATTTTGGTTTTATAGAATCCGAAACATGGATGGCGTTACTAGACGAGTGATAAATAGTTATTTACGTAATTAGTTATGAAAAGAGCCATATTGTTCAACAAGTGTAATATTTGCCAAAACGAGCGCTAGCGAGGTCTGCAAATTACGCGAGTTGAACAATGTCGCTCTCTTCATAACGTGTTTACGTATCTACAACGTTTTATCTAATTTCGCGCTTCCATAATATTCAATAAAATCTTCAATTACAATGATAATATTGAAGTGGATTCAAATGGTGTTAAAAGTATTGTTACTATGAAGTATTCACCCAGAAAATTGACTTACTTTAAATAACTGTGTCCTTAATAATGTTTTTTTTCAATGTTTATAAATCTCAAAATACTATTGAATATAAAATTATGGGGTAATTGTCAGTTTAAATAATGAAATAATTGTCAGTTTTGACAGTACCTACCTAAATATTAAATTATTCTTTGAAACTCATGTTTAAACTTAAAAAGTTACGTAAAGCTTTTACATAACTACTTTACATAACTGATATATGAAGGTTATGAAAAATGTGACGTTACCTAACGTCAAGGAGTGACTTAAAGTGTCACATTTGATAGCGGAATTAGATAAAATTTTATCCCTAACCACTTTATTACACTAATCACTCTTTTAACCACTTTCTTATAGAATCATGCCAATTTTCTCATATAATAGACACTATTTATACTTTTAATTCACAACCTCAAATGTCCATAATAAAATGGCTGTCAGCATGAAATATCGTTTGTAACGCCAATGACATGACGCGCTCGTTACATAGATAAACAATACCGATTTTGGTTTCTGCGCAAGACAGCTGGCAAACTTCACGTGGCTTCTTATCATGTGAAACGAAGTCCACGTCGCAGTCGGAACACGGCGTGTTTCGTGAACACTAGTTGGGGACTCTAGTTTATTTTTTGCCCCAATGCCTGTGGTTACTTAGTTGCGCTAGGTTCAGTGTCAAGTATCGAAAATGATTCCAGTGCTACTGTAAAGCTACGGACCATGATTTTAATAATAAAACAGATGTAACAAAAGTAACAAAATTATTCCTTTCTCACCTGTTCATGACTCTAACAAAAATTCCTCTAAAAAAATCCATCCCTAACGAAGGTACTATGGTCATTATCAAATCCATTACTGTGATACTCATTAATTCCTGTCCGAACATTGTTTCCCAACATAAATTTCGAAATCTAGCGTTCATGGTGTAATTCATATTATTCTCCAAATTATCGGTTTCTAGAGATAAATAGACATCTTCGCAGATCTTTGTGCAATTAAATTTTGGAGTTATAGTCGTCGAAAGCAGTGGCAGCACCGTCGATACAGATATTGAGGGAACGTTATAAATGGTTGACGTTTCATAATCGAATCGTTCCTCAGCAGTAGGATCAGTGAGATTCATTATTAGAGGGAGAATAGTTGAACTTATTTCTTCCCAATACGTTGTAGATGTTGCGTCTGCTTTAAGTGTATAGTTCTCTGTATAATTTTCGTTATAATTTAAAGTAGAATTAGGATAATCTTGTAGAGAATATAAAATGTACGTTAAGTAATCAGTGAACTTAAATTGCAAATCTATTACATCTAGATCTTCATATACGTTAGTGATATTATCAACAGTAGTATTAATAGTATTAGAAAGAAAGTTAATTAGAGATTTATTTAAGAAAATTATTTCCGGAGATGATTCGTCAAAGATCGTCGTTATGTTCGATAGCATTTGAGCGGAAATATTTGTAACTAATTCCATTATTTGGTTATCAGAGTCGATTGTGCTGTTGTACTTTTCCATGCACTCCAAATGACATTCTGAGTCGTTTCGTTTCCCGGTAACATTTCTAAACATCTGAAGCTCTTCTGTCTGCAAATAAAAATGTAACTGATATGTTTCAACTAACTGTTTACTGCTTAACTGCTTACCATATCACCGATTTTATCAATTAAAGCGAATATTAGAGAATATAAATTCACCAAATTAAGTATCATTATCCTGAAAAATATATAAACGTGTTAAGGGCTTTAAAATCATTATTTTTCTTGAAGTTACCTTCCCAATTGTAGTCTTAGCTGTTTCCTCGGATGGTACTGCTCAAAAATGCCTAAAACTTCAAAAATCATTGGAAAAATGAAGGTTAGGATCGCCATTACGATGGCGATTTCATTTTTCCTCCAGAAAGTGCTTTCAGCTTCTGCTTCTGTAGATCGTCTTACTACCAAGACTACTATATACATTGAAAGTGTTAGTAAAGCTATTACTATAACATTCACCAGTACACGGAATGATATTATTCTCCATCTACAAGAAAAATATTTGTCAAAATTTCGTTATGTACTACCTATGCCGTGGGTAAAGAGATCAGATTCCACGTATTCCTTTTATATATTTTATTGAATACCTGGCTGGAAAAACGTTGCATGTCGTTTTTTTCACAAAGTCGGTTTTTGATGGATAAACGATCTTTGTCACTTGCTTGATGGAATCCAACCTTGAAGTAGTAAGTTTACAAACCGCCTATAATGCGCTGTGCTGAAGGTCCATATTTTGAAATTATATCGAACTATAAAGAGTGCTGCATAACTCCGTTACAAACCAAACATATGATTTTTCAAATAGGAACCCCTGTATATTATACCGAATTCGGATTGGTTACATTTGTTTGAACCTTTTGATATGAGGTTTTGCCACGTTATACAGAGTCCTTCAAAAGATATGGACACGTTTATGTGAAAATCGTAGGTAAATTAACGCTCTGTAGCTTGTTGTACGTTAAAGAAAAAAAATGTATTTTGCCAAACAGAGTTTCGTAACATGATGCAATATCTCCGTATCCTATTAAATTTCAATTATATTCTTTCTTGTATACAGGGTGAGCGAAAACTGGAAGTTGTCATTTTCTTTCTTATTTCAAATGGAACACCCTGTATTTTATAGCAAAAATAGAATCTTCGATTATGTAACTTTAATTTTTGTCAATAATTCCCTATACCCAAAGTTTATAAAAACAGAGTTATCTGGTAATATTTATTGTAAACCTTTATCATTGACCTATTATGTGAAAGCAATAAACGTTCTATGTAACAAAAAATCCTAATTAATAATAAATTTGAATGAACAATGCATTCTAAACAAAACTAGCCACCAAAAGTATAATCCCAACCGTAATATTAAACTAAAGGTTCAAAATGTTCACCGTTAATATCAATGCAATGCTGCAGAATAGTTCAAATAATTGACTAACATTTCTCAGCATATCAACGTTAACAGATCGAAATGCCACACTAATTATCTCTTTCATGTCATCTCTAATAGCCGGAGATTTTATAAACTTATTCCTCACAAGACCCGAAAAAAATAAATATACTTTTGATAAATCGGGTGACCGAGCTGGCCAATCAGTTGGGCCCCCTCTTACAGCGTTGCATTGATGTTAACGGTGAACACTTTGAACCTTCAGCTTAATATTACGGTTAGGATTATACTTTTGGTAGCCCTTTTTGTTTAGAATGAATTATTCATTAAATTTTATCATTAATTAGGATTTTTTGTTACCCAGAGTCGCCCAGAATGATCCTGGCAAGACTGCATCCTTTGATTCCATTCCATCTCTTAAGGGATTGAGCATGCGTGTAACGTTTGGCTAGTTCCACAATTCTCGAAGTCGTCAGGCCGTGGGTGACAGAAAATTTTTAGTACAGGCGCTTCCCTGGCTAAAGAATCGGCAATGCGATTACCTTTACTTCTGTCGTGCCCCTTAACCCACCTCAGGATAATATTGTTATCTGCCAAGGCTTTAGCTAAGTCTTGGTGACACTCTAGTACCAGTCCCTAAGTACTTACGTTTCTGTATCTTTTTTCTTTTCAGCTTCTTCTAGCAAGGCTTCCTTAAATCCCATCACTATAGACGCGACTCTATTATGAGCAGTTTCTGCATTTCCTATCATGTAATCCCATGCTGTGAAAACTTTCCAAGTAAATATACACTCGTCGTCTTTTTCAGATAATTTTGACATTCGTGAATTTTCTGCCATCCTAAAATTAAATAAATAGTACTAGTCTATTACTGACCAGACCTAGTTTATTGTATTATACGATAAAAAACGTGTGGTTTGGTTTAAGCTGAATGGATTTCAACATGCAGTACGTACTTTTTCAAGGTTGCAAAGAAGCTGTATCCGTAGACAACAAGCCCCGTGACGAAATAGGCTATGGGCATTTTATAGCCTCCTGACGAACCACTCGAATACCAGCCGTAAAATAGAGGCGTGTACTTTAAAAGTCCATCGAACTCCCATAAAGTCATGAAATTTGAAGCATTATATTTTTCTTCTGCCAATACAATCTTCCGATCTTGAAATTTAAGAGGATCGGCTATCAAGTACTACAAATAAAAGTTTGAACAATCATCTCAAATACAGTTAGATTTTGAGTTGTGTTAAGTTATGAAATTTCGTGAAAACCAGAAGAAAAAAAGCAAATTTGTTGAGTTTTCCATTGAATTGTGTGGCTATGCCTTCTTTTTTACCCGGCACAGGATGTGCTCTGCAGTTTCCTTTTTTTGGTGACAGTATCTAAACATGGCTTCACCTGTTAAGACTTTGAGTGCCTATTAAACTTACAGTAATTCTATTGCCCTTTGCAGGTGTTGTACCCTAAAGCTTCCTAGTTTCAATTCCACAGAATCTATTTTCTTCTTGCTCTTTGCTTCTTTAGGTGTTCCGTTAAAGCTATTAGTTCATTTGTATGCTACACATACTTTTAATCTAACTTAGCTCTTTTATATTCAATAATGTAGTTAGAAAACAAATAAAAATGCTACCAAATAAAAACATTTATTTATTAAAACCGAACATTAATTATTTTTACTCAATCCCTGGAGCTGTGGGTTCCAGTAACATCTGTCCAAAATAATCGCCAAAACTGTCCTTAATAGTCGTTTGACTCAATACATATTCCTGGTATATATCGTAGACTTCCAGGAAATATATTCCGTTTGGAATTTCTGGGGAAGCTGCTATTCCCATTGGATATACGTCTAAGAAAGCTGAAGTCTTATTTATATACTTTAGCCATGAATCATACGAATATGCTTTAAACAAATCAGGTTTTCTTACGGAAGCAATAAATAATTCACAAGCTCTCAAATGACTGCAGCTCCCTAAAGAAAATGAAAGTTTCACAAAAGCCTCATTGAAGTTTAAGATACTTACAAAGCTGGCAGCCCCATTGTTTCTCACCACCATCAGGATAATAATCAACATGACCCGCTGGAGTCATCATACCAACATGTCCTGCGTTAGTATGAATAACATCAACAAAAGCAGCATCTGTAGGATCCAGTACTTCATCGAGGGACTCTATGTGCGGCCATTCAAATAAAGGTGCTGCTGGATCTAATCCTAAATTTATTCAAAAGTTTTTTTTAGTTCCTTTGATAGTAAGATGAATATATTACCTGTAATTCTTCCCAGTTTACAATAATTTTCTTCTTGAACGTCATGACCAGCTTTAGCAGCAATCTGCGCACCCATACTATGACCGATAAGGTGTATACTGGATAAAGGATAGGTTTTAACCCTTGCTAAGAACTGAATAAATTTTTTTAACTGCTTCGCAACTACGTAGTCATGTACTCTCGTTTCGATATAGATAAAGTGAGACAAAGGAGCCCAATCAACGACTATTATGTTCCATAGATCAGTTTTAACTAAAACTAATTTTAAATTTAATATCACTGAAAATATGGTATAATTGGACTTACCTTCAGATAACTCTTTTACCCAAGGGGTGTCTTTAGAGTTTGTCCAGCCATGGATAATAATTTTCGTTGATAATTTAGGATCAAACGGAGAGTTTTCCAACGAAGTATCATTTCCAATATATAGTTGAAGATGGAAATTATTCCTAAATAACAGATAATTGTATATTTGATGACTGTGGACTAGGCATTATAAGAAATAAAGGAGAGTAGTGTACTAGGTAGGAACCAAGAGGAATGTTGCATAGCAATAAAGTATCTTATGGTACAACAACGAGAAGATAGAAAAGACACTTACCAAGTCTCTGGATATCTTGATATTCTTTCAGGAAATAGTTTTACTAGTCATTGAGACCGAGTAAAAGAAAGGAGGGCTCAATGAGTGTTCTAGTTCACCTATTGTCATATGTTGAAAACGTTTTAAGAAATTAAAATTATAAAATGCACTCACCTGCGATATAAATAGAAGGACACTTCATTTTCGGGAGGATAATAATTATACAAACGGTCGGGAAACACTATTGGATAAAAATGACAACGTATTTTCGTACATTGTTCTATGGCAAGTATTATAATCAGCCACAGTTGCATCTTTTAATGGTTTGGACGAACAATGTGTTAAATGCAGATACATCAGAATTTTTTTTAAATTGTTTATAAAAGTTAATGTAAATAATAAATGTATAGAATGTCTTAGTGGAATAGTTTAAAGTATTAAAAGTAGACAACAATAAGAAATTTTGCTTAGTTGTAGGATTAGAAAAGCCGATTGGATTGAAAAAAAAAATGTGAAACAGGTTTTGGAAAATGAAAACAATTTACTTAAAAAATTGCATAGGTCACAAAAACATTAATATTAGGCTAAGATTTTAGCAGTATCATTTTGAAAGATCTATTAATGAGGGAAAAAATCTACAATACTTTAAACGAAGTTGTTTCCTTTTTACAAGTCATCAAAGTGAAAAGTGAAAAGTGAAAATCTTATGATAGAAAAAACTAAGAACAACTTTGAACCGCCATATCTCCAAAAATTGATCATGAAAATGGAGAAAAAATAGCTTGGATGATACGAAATTCCATTTTAAATCTATTCAAAAGGAGTACAAGTCGCTAAGACAAATATTATGGCAGTTATAGGTAAAATAATCGAACAAAGTCATACGAAGAGGAACAAAAATGACCTTGAACTATAATTACTAATTACAGCTCCCAATTAACAAACAAAAAATGTTTATAAACATTATAATTATATAACTTATACTATAACATAAGTGTACCCAATAAATTTTTTATTTTATTATTATTAACATTATTAACAACATAAAATGTATATACCAAAACAAAATCTTCCCCACAATGCTTTTTCTATCCCAAAATACCTTTCAGATCGTAAATGCATTCCTCACAAAAGAATATCTTTGTCGTTTTTTACAGTTTTCATGACAATTTTGAATCAGCGAGAAGCTAGCTCCTGGCTCCTAGCGAGCGAAATTGATCTGGCAACACCGCTCAACCGTCGATCGTCGGTTATCGGACTCACCAGTTACGGGGGGAGTATGCGATTGAAGCAATTTAAGTGTGATTATTTGTAGGAGTAAAATTTTTTATTAGGTAGAACAAACCCTCTGGATGAAAAAATATAAAAAACAAATTAATTGAGAAAAAATATATATTTTGCTACTGTAATAATACCGTAATAATATCGATATAACTATGAATTTTTGAAGAAAAATTACAACTTTCTTTCAGTACTGCAAAGCCATATAAGGATGTCCCTCGTTTAAATTTTGCACAGAGGTTGATAATGTAACAATTTTCCATGTTCCATATCCAAAACTCGCTGACAAACGTTACGAGGGACGAAAAAATTGAATAATAGGCATTTTTGAAAAAAATTACAACTTTCTTTTTATTACTGCAAAGCCATATATCGATGTCCCCCGTTTAAATTT
>CAJUYI010003276.1:0-24400 GCA_910591695.1 Galerucella pusilla | reverse complement strand
AGTTAGTTGTTGTATTGATTTTATTATCCCGGAGGATACACCACAAATCCTAATTGTATTGACTCTCCAAAATTATTTAGTCAGCTGAATTTTCCCATTCCCAGATTCCACTTAGGTCGTAATCTTTCGAAAAGATAATATCTTTGGCAAAAAATAACAATTTATTTTAAAACAGAAAGCAATTTTAGTAAAAAATTGTTAAATGTGAAAGCAAAAATTTCCGGATTGAAAAACTTGAATGTCCAGAATGTAATGGTCTATGTTCGTCAAACCATAACTACTCCTTTGAACCAAATTTACCACAACTAATATTTTTGCTCGAAAATTTGTGGAAATAGGTTTTTTGGAACGAGAACTCGAAATGAAATTTTCGACAAAAACGTTGAAATCATGCAACAGCTATGGTTATAAATTTTGTACATGACACAGTTGGGATTCTGAGAATTTACCTATAAGCTACAGAATCTGTAAGATATAGGATCTGTAACTTGAACCTTTACAGATTTGTAAAATCTGCTATTCTGGAACCAAATCTGTAAAAGTCATAGTTACAGATCTTTACCTTATAGGTTTCAACTTCACTTTTGTTTATAATGTCAAAATTCTAACCTCAAAACCCTAGAGAAATGTAATATAATGCTCAGAACCATTGAAAGTATTCAACATCTGTGTGTGTACCGACCTGGTAAATGGTAAACATTAATACTAATTGATATTTTTACATTTTGTGATAAAAGAATGGCGCAAGTAAACTACTGAAATAATATATTTTTTGCGCGATCGATCTTTTTTGTTTATTTACAGCATCGGTTGTCAGGTTGGTAGGTTGTGTTTACTGGTTTCTAAGTCTAACACGTCGGTAAGTGATTTACTTACCGTTCAGACGTCGGTAAGTAAACTACGTCTTAGCCCTACATACATTTGAGTGGTCCTTAATAATATATTACTTAATTCATTACACAAGAGAAACAAAAAAATAAGAAGATTGATATAGAACAATATAAAAAGTAATAAATAGCATGAAAACAATTTCACCAAAATGAAAATTATATTTTAAACTGATCGAGAAGTATAAATGTCACTTTTGACATTTAGTTCATTTCGAAGAAATTTAAATTATTTTATTCGAAATTCTAATATTTCAATACGATCGCGCAAAAAATGGTATAAGCATTTCGAACGTTAAGGGTAATACCGGTCTCCAGCAAAATTGGAGGATTCGCTACGTTCAGCCTCCAAACATTGCTGTCGACCGGTAAACAACTCTTACCGTTCTTGATACTTAATATACTATAACATGTTCATTTATTTATTTAAATATAAAAAAGGACCAGAAATACGACTCCAGAGCAGTTGGAGTTATACTTACAATTCATGGAAAATGATTACATTTTTCGCAGTAATACTATTAACTCTACTTTAGACCCAGCACTGTAGTGGAACGCGTTCAATGCGATAATTACAGTCAAGCAAGGTCGGACATGGTTAGTACTTGGATGGGTGACGACCATGTCAGGGAAAACCATCGTATAGGGCCCGTACAGCCTGCAGCGGAATAGCATATCACAGCCCGCAGGCATTATACCAATGAGCACTCCTGTATAATGTAGATATGCCGTCTTTCGGAGGAGACGTAAAACCGAGGTCCCGAGTCCATGGATGTTGGGCTCGTTAAAGAACGCTACCACTGGTTGGAACACTAGTGGGTTCGCCAAAATTTCCGGTTAGGGGTAGAGTGCTCCCGGCGTCGGTGATTAGCATCAGTCGCAGAAATAGACCGACGTTAAATAACAGAATAAAAAAAAAATAGATCCCAATTATTTAATAAAAAAGTGGTGCAATTAAAGAGTCAATTATTTAAATGCATTGTAAAAAGGCTGTGAATTAATTATTATTACTTTCAATACAAAGAGAATTCCTAAATTATTCTCCATAACATGAGGTCTTAAATTATGAATTGAGAATGGAACACTATTTTTGTCCAACCGACACATTTGTCTAAAATGACTGTCTGGCATATCAAACGGAATTTTTTTTCTAAGGAGCCGTCCCTTCGCCGGTACCACCTCAGCCTCCTGGGCTTATTGTGGATACTCCTAGTGTTCTGACTACAACCTATTCAGTCAAATCGTTTCCTGTATTAGCTCATACAGGTTCTTTGCTGGTTGGTTGTAGAAGTCTTCTGGAGTCGTTTGGGTTCTGCTATACAGTTTCTGCCTTCTGTGGTCCAGCGACTCACAGTTGCATAGTATATGCAGAGCTGTTTCGGTATCCTTTTTGCATCTTCTGCATGTAAGGTGTTCGTTATACAGCCCTATTTTGTTCAGGTTCTCCTTTGTGGGAAAGTGTCCCGTAAGTAGCCCCCTTATGGTGCGTAGTTTGTTCCTGCTCATTGAGAGCAGTTCATTCGCTACTTTTACTGATAGTTCTTTTATGAATTTCTTCCCATGTATTTGCCTGGTCGTATTCTTCCAGTGTTTATTGTGTTGTTCTTTCAACCACCCTTTTAACCATGACCTCGTTAAGCATCTGGGGATGCCCACAGCAGGTTCGGGTCCGTTCATCAGAGTTGACGATCCTTCTCTTGCGAGTTCGTCAGCTTTTTCATTGCCTGCGATTTCTTTATGACCTGGGACCTACTCTAGTGTTACACTGTTCCGAGTCGCCAGTCTTCGCCACATTCCCATACTGTCACTGACTGACTGTCACTGTAGATCCTGATCTGCTTGTTGTTGTAGGCTCTCATATTATTAGCCCTTGCACATGCAAGTATTGCATAGACCTCAGCTTGAAATACAGAGGCGTATTTTTCTAGCGAGACGATTCCTTCATATTTGCTCGTCTTGCTGTATATGCCCGCTCCGGTGCCAAGTTCATTTTTTTATCCGTCTGTATACCAGATCAGTTAATTCGCTCTACAAAGTGGTGGTGCGTTCTCTTTCTCAAGCTTCTTTCGATCTTTGATGACAATCTCGAAGTTCTTGCGAAAGATATATCTGGTGGTCATGTGGTCTGTTGGCATTTTGAAAATGTCATCAACCACATGCCTTATCTCTGTGTGTCCTCTCCCACGTGCCACGTCATGGTCTGATGCTTTTTCCAGTCGGGTTAGTGCTGCCCTTGCTTCGCACATTATGACACAATGTAGCGGAGGAAGGTCTAGCATTGTCTCCAGCGCCGCTGTAGGAGTAGTCCTCATTGCCTCTGTAATGCCAATGCATGCAAGTCTTTGGACCTTGCTTAGTTTTAGCATAGCAGAGGATTGTCTGATCTTTGGCTACCATACCAGAGATGCATATGCTATCCTGGGAATGACAACCATTTTGTACAGCCAGTGTACCATGCTGGGTCTAAGTCCCCATTTAGTGCTGTAAGTGCGTCTGGCAACCATGAAGGTCACCTCTGATTTCTTGATCACGTGCTGCAGGTGTCGGTCCCAAGTTAAGCCTGGGTCTAGGATAACCCCAAGATATTTTACTTCATCCGACAATCGTATTGGTTCACCTTGAAGCGTCAGATGGCCAAGTCCTTCCCTTTTCCTTCTTTCGCTTGTAAATCACGAAAAACCTAACAACTCTACAAATTTTTAACTGATAATACACGGCAAATGATAGTAATAGTAATACAACCCTCTCTACCACACCCTGTACTGCTTACAGTGACAGATGTCCAGCCCGTAAATATTTACAAATCTGTTAGGAATCTGTAAGTAACAGTTGAGGTTAGAATCGCATTTTCTGTAACTCTTACATATTTCGGCTTATAGATCTTACAGATGTTCTCAGAATTCCACCATTAGTTTCTCATTATATCTTGACTCGCACTTATTTTCGGTTCTTTTAATAAAAAAAGAAATACATATATTTGCTTATTCCGAATATTTTTTCAAGCTTTCGATAAGCACATGCTTAGTTGGAAATGCCAGTGAATCCTGAAATTATGCATGACAAGGTTCGATTTCGGATTTCGATCAGATGTCTCCATTATTTGAAGTAAGGAGACAGGGAGACTGACAGTTTGTATACCATCAATGGATACGACAGATTTTGAAATTTATCTGCGGCAATTAGTGGCTATAATTCAGAAACTGTAACTCATAAATTTGTGGAAATAAATGGAATAGGGATTTCAATAAACCATGAGAACTAAATAATATGGAATACGGAATAAAATTTAAAGACTGATAGTATAAAAATTGTTTGATATTCATCTCTACATACTTCTTTTTATTGCCAGAAATGGGTCTCCCGAACTTTGGAAAAGGTGAAGGAATTTGATTTAGGAATTATCTGCAAAAGAAGAGAAGCAATTTCCTTCCTTCTCCTTTTCTTGGTAAAAATAGATTACGGAGATAAAGAATATATCAAAAAAAATATAAGGAATGCTAGCTCTGGAAGGTTTTGATCCCGAAATAGATGATATTCTTCTAAAGATAACATTCAAAAATGGGTTGTACTTGAGAGAATTTTTCCCTTCTTTCCAAATATTTTATCCTTTTACAAAATAAAGTGTTTTATAAATTTTCACAGCAAATGTTCTGTTGCCTTATCTTCATCTTAGTTTCTGTGGTTTTCATAATAAACTTTGACCAGACTGATACTTTTGTTATCGTCAAAAACTTTACTGTAATATACCTTTTCATTTTATTGTGCAACACATGTTTGAACTGGTTCAGACGGGGTCGTAACCTGATATAGGTATTAACCTACTTAAGGATATTTCAAAGTTGAAGACGAGTATGTTTGTTCAAGCTCTCATCTTTAAGATCTTGTAAGAAGTAATGGCGTTAGTTCTGAAATAGTCAATAAGTTTGTAGTTTTAAAATCTCATAACCAGTAGCTATTTTTATTTATTTATTTAGAATTAAGAAATTTACATTGTATTGCAATTTCATGATTTTTAAGAAGATTGCTCAGGAATAAAAACAACAAATTTCACTGTTATGATAAGTTTTAACTAAATTTCTTTCAAATGCTGATAAAAAGGCTGGGTTGTATACAAATTAAAATTAAAAGCAACCAAACCTATAACTACAATAGTTGAGTGATAACACTCAAAACTACAATTATACTTACTTTAAGGCTGTCGAATCGGCTACCCTTAATTCCAGGGTAAGACTGTCACCAGATGTTAAAAAACTTTCGGCCAACGTACATGGTCTGGGAAATCTTGATATGTTCCCCAGAAGAGAATGGTCGCAACTTCTTGGTACGTGCTCTCTGCAATAACGAGCCAACATCGTGACGTTCTTCTTGTTGCCGATATTGGAAGACGATTGAGAAGTGGGATTTTGCCGATTTTTCGATTTTTCTTTCATGCTGGAACTAAAAAAAATTGTGATAAACTCAAAAAGCTGCTTTTGATCGTTATAGATTAAACAAAAAATGCTTTCTTTGTGTAATAACACACATTTTCCCATAACCCGAACTATTCCATTATGGTAATATAAGTTTTACACCATTTTCGAGTTTCATGTCATACCAAACCCTATGTGACCTGAATATCTAATAGATTGTGCCCCAAAAGATAACTTTTTCATCTTGTACCCTTTTCAAGATTCGGCAAGAGCACGACGTCTACAAACAGTAAAGTAACTCAACCGCAACAAAGAAGAGATGATGTATGGCTGTGGTGAATTTCAATTTAAAAAAATACTTTTTATTGTTAGGTATAGTACTTTTTTTAGTTTAAGTTCGATTGATAAAAAGGAAAAGGGAACTTTATATTATATATTGTATTGGAAAATAAAGATATTTCACAAGCTGTAACAAATAATGGAATATTCTATAGCAAAAAAGACCAAAAGAAAAAATATTTACTGCTGATTTTCATTTCAATAAATATGGGAGCCTCAAATTTCTCACTTCTTACCACGGATATTAATAATTACGAATAGATCTGCATATACTATGCAACTGTGAGACGCTGGACCGCAGGAGGCAGAAACTATATGGTAGACCCCAAATGACTCCAGAAGACTTGAGCTAATACAGGGAACGGATTGGCTGAATAGGCTGTAGTCAGAACATTAGGAGTATCCACAATAAGCCCAGGAGGCTGAGGTGGTGCCGGCGAAGGGATGCCAAACATTATGCGGGTGAAAAGATTCCATAAAGTACAACAGTACAGGATAAGCAGGATGAGAAAAATACACGAAAATGTCTATAGGAAAATTAGAAAGACAAATAAAAGACTTGGAACATCGTCAAAGCCAATAAAACTTCAATATACACCAAAAAGTAAGTGAAGGAGCTGGAAAGCTTGTAGTTGAAACAGAAAAATAACAAAAACACCCAAAACCAACAACAAAATGATGGAATGGATATTGTAGAATTTCACTAAAATTTCAATTTCCAAATGCTGTTTATTCTAAATTTAAAAATAGACTTATTTAATAGTTTCTTTGCCATTACCCACGACAAATCCACTTCAATTCGTTTCAAACTCCATTTTCGTTCCTTTTTTTCCATTCAAACATTCCTACTCGATAACAAATTTAAGTAATGACTCACAAACATCTATAATCTGACGTAAGCTGAAATTTACTACTTGCAGAATATCAATAGTTAAATTGAACCTTTCGAATTCTGCACGACTCTTTTAAAAACTGATTAAAATCTTTCTTCAAGAGAGTTTCCTCGTCCATTCCAAATATAATATGAATTTTATTTTAAACATGAAATTTTACGCGCCATTTATAAAAGCTGCTCTTATTAGTATAATGCAGCATGACGTCTATTGACCTTGAGCAATGAATAAAAACCCTTCACAACGAGGCTCTGCGCTTGTGTCATCCAGTTTTCAATCCGAATCGTTCCAATGTTTGCGGTTAGTACGTTATAGCACCATTTTTCAGTTTTGAAATAATATGTTGATTCCAAAACCAAAACGCCAGGAAATCTATTTAATACGATTTTGACACATAATATTGTCAGGACACTGAACCAACATCATTATTAATTGATTGATATATATATTTGAAAGAATTTCATCTCTTAGTGGTCTCCCCCATTTGTGTAGAGCAAACAGAACGTAGTAATGTGCGGTAAGGGATGAAGCAAGACGATTTCAGACGAGGGTCTGAAGTCATGTTTCATCCCGTGTCACTCAAACGACTTCTCGTTTCACCTGCAATAAAACTGGAGGTTCGAATTTAATTAATTTTGGTTTATTCTTGCAAATATAACATGAGCGAAAGTTTTTATGGCAGGGAACAATAATTTTAACTTCATTCAGTAAACTGGAGTGCTCAAGGGCATGGGTTTGAAAAGAGCTTGTCTCAACTGTTTTAACAGACTATCGGTTTCAATTGTTCAACACAATTTTTGAAAGGTCAACCTTTTATGTGGCCACTCCTTCCATTTATATTGAAAACAAGTATCCATTTGACATTGAGTGGTTTGAAAACTTTAACAACTAAAGTTTAAGTTGTACCGATATAAAAACAACTAAAGCTTGAACAGATATAAAACTATTTTTCTTACACCAGCATCCGCAAAATGATAAGTAAAAAGTTTACAGTCTCTAAATTGATGGTTTCATTGTTTTCTCCACTGTTTCTTTTTGTTTGACTTTAAGAAGATACTTTAAAGTTCTTGAAACGTTCCATTTCTAGTTTTAGAGTTTCTAAAAATGTCACAACTTCGGCGAGGATCCAACCAAATAATTATTTATAAGATACATCAAAGGATTTTATTGATATCGGTGCACTATAAATTTTGTGTACGTGCTTGTTAATTATTAACATTTGAATTCTTTGGTAGAATACCGTAGGTATGCGACAGTGATGTGAGAATTCTTCGAGCCGATTGTGTAGAGAACTCTATTATTGCCGTCCAAAATGAAAATTTCATGAGTGAGTGGAATGTCATTGATTTGGTTCCTGTTAATAGTCTTTATAGACGATACTGTTCATTGTCCCTCCCAAGATAGTCTATCTCCATCATCAGGACGTACTAACGCAGTTCCTATGGTAGCTGGTAGACTCGTTCAGCAGCCACACATTAGCTCCGCCGATACGACACCACTAGTAATGATTCCGGTTATAAACCTCACCTCATTTTGCACATGTACATTAAGGCTTCCTCTCTAAGTTTTGGAGGTTTTTTGATATCATTCATGGATTGTCTTAAGCCTGGTATCTCATTCCCTGAGGGCCTTGCTTTGCAGTCAATCTGGTCCAAGATATTTAAACGGACTCTCAGTCGGGTCTCCAAGAATATGAACTACTTTCATTGTAAGCTGCTCCACTATTTTGTTATATACCTAGATTGATACGTAGTCCATACTAGGACAACCTTTGCACCCAGTTGCTTAAGGGGCTCTCAGAAAAAATTTTCCCAAGCAGTCAACAAGCTCAGTTTTTGGTAGGCTTCCGTTTTGGATCCGTCAGTAAATCAGCCCATGTCAGCCACTATAGTTTGCTTTCCAATCTTTTCACATTTGAAATGATGTACTTGCAGGTGATTTGTAGTGCATTTTCAGTGGACAAATGATTGAAAGGCATGGCCAAGAGCTCCGAGGCATCCAGCTGTTTCAATTAGAAATAATAAATTTAAATGCTGCTCTCATAAACAATGTGCAATCAATCTTGTTTGCCTGATGATACGTGAAGTTTGAGTAAGTCCAGTAAATGAAGGCGAAAAATACCGTCAACATGGGCATCTGGTCCAGCAAAAAAATTTTTTTTTTATTTGCAGGTGATAGTAGGTACACTTAACCCCCAAAATGTCAGGTTCCTGAAATTTGTGGAAGGGTCGGAAAATGGCTCTAGAGATCCCGAAAATCCGTTTTCCGCCGATATCTCCCGAACTACGATCCCTAGAGAATTTTTGTTCAGACAAAAAATGAAGAGCAGCTTATTACCTACAAAAGTTGTCCCCACAATTTTTTTCGTTACACGAATATTTTTTGCAAAAATGGTGGTTGAAAAGTTCGCAGTTTTCTGAAACTTAAAAACTGACGTTTCTAGTCCTCGGGTAACCGTTGTATATGTATATAACCGTGTTATATTATCTATGGTAACGTCTTCAGTCAGAGCTTGATCACAAATAAAACACGGGCGTACTAGAATCCTCTGCGACTTTCATTTTTCTACAGGAATGAACAATATTTATCAAATCATTAGATGTCATTTCACTCACAACAATATTAATGATCTTAATTAAAAAAATGAAACCTCACCGTGTGCTCCAAAAAAAAAGAAGCTCAAGAATTTTCAATATTTTCCTGTTTTTTATCAATAAAAATTTCAAAATTTATTATTTAATAATAACAATAAAATTAATAATGACTTGAATTTCACTTTTTACACTGGAATACTACTAATTTATTCTTTAAAAATCACGAAAGAGATAGTGTTTACATGTAAAATTATCAGTTGTTGACAAACAATGCAGCAGAAAGCATCCACGTGTACACGCACTATAGCAGACGCTGTCGACCACACTATAGATGGGTGGCGTGGCGGAGTGCGAGAATAAAATGAGGCATCCATTACAACAAATTTAGAGACAAATTTCTTTTTAATGCATCAAATAAAATACTTGATACACATATCAAAGGAAAGTTCAGAATGTGACCTTTCATCGGGTTAGATGCTTGACCGGGAAGAAAAAACTGATCGAAAAAACTCAGAAGAATAGCTGTCTTCCCTCAGAAAACTGGAAATTTCCCAGATTTTACTGAAAACCCAGGGATCTGGGCCAAAAAAAATTATACCATCGGCAAGAGGATATTCTAGCCTTTCTCCCAATATCAATTATAAGCAGGTTTGACAGTTAACCATCGAGAAATTCCCGATAAACCAGAGCGCTCGGGAAAACTCCAGAAATCCACAAAAATCGACTCTTGGAAAACACAATATTCAAAAAAATACGGGTGAATTATTGGTAGCATTGTTTCGGAATAAATAAAGTACCCACCGAAGAACCATTATCCAATAGGATTGGCTGAAATAACTTTTAATAAAAATAATATGAATAAATCCATGGAAGCATTAAAAAATCTAGCAAAGACGAATTTTGGCCTGGTTTTCCAATGATCCAGGAGCACAAATTGAGTGGATAAAAACACGCCTTAGTAGCCACAGATCCCTTCTTTCACCCGCACTTTGATTAAAATTGCTCTTGCTGGACCAGTTGCCCATGTTGACACCTTCGTTTACTGGACTATAACTGAATCAATAAATAAAATACATCAGAACAAATACGTATAAATCGTGATAGTAACTTCCATCGCGTGTGAAAACTGGTGGTGTCTAACTTAAAATTAATTGTTCATCCATCCCATTGATTCATTGCTTCAACTGACGCCCGATACCGATATATTCTACAACCATCTATCGTAGCACTTCCTACTTGAGATAAATTATGTCTTTTTGTTCTGGATATAGCCTCACACTTTTCGCTCGTGAGTAGATCCTTATCCAACCGAAAAAACAATGGAATTTTTATCTCTCTCGGAAACATCAAAAATTGGTATTAAAAATAACAACACAAAGTTTTCTTACTCACCAATATAAACCATCACAATTAGACGGCGTCCAAAGCTGTCCATCCCAAACGTTTAAGTAGCTCCTACATATCTGATCTGCTTTCTTTGGGTCCCAAGCACTGGCAACGTGAAACTTCAAAACACTTAACCAAACTCTATATCTAGGAGGCGGTAAAATCATACCCACGTGCCTCCAATCCGGATATCGCGTCCGGTGTGATGGCGCAGGTGAAGATGAAATTGTCGCGTCGAGACCTTGGAGGTGGTAAAGGCAGGTAGTATTAGCAGGTACTGAATGCAATGGGCTTTCCAGTACTCCGCGGTTAGTACCACGTATCCAGAATTCACAGTTTCGTTTCTGTTTGGTGAAATAAGGAGACTGTATGTCCACAAATGTTACCTGGAATGAAAAATATTTCTTAGTAAATGCTTGAGCACCTTACTTAAATAATTATTCTGTCTTCTAAACCTTGAATATTCAGGATACTCTAAGATGATTTGTTTTATATGGTAAGAGAAGTATGACAATGTACCTATACATGCTGGTGCTGGTTCTCTGTTGAGGAGATATTGGTGTGTAAGTGGTGTGTGACCTATACACCGAAAGAAGAGTTATTTATAGACAAATAAACTGATTTGTTTGACCCCCCTTTGTTTAAAACTAACATTGCTAATTTATTATTAAGAAGCCATATTAACGTGAAAATATTGGGAAATTTTGATATATAAAAAAATGATTTATTCCAGTGTAATTTCTTTAATGTAAAAAAATTTTTTCTGCTTTATGCACACCTTCAAGGACTTGAAAAAGCACTGGATTGTTACATCAGGCGGGTAGCTTTATATTCCCCCCTGAGCATCCATCAATATGCTTATCAAACTGGCAAATCAACAGATTTAGCTTTACACAACCTTGTTGAGAAAATCACACAATCCCTTAACAACAAGGAGATTGCGGTGGCCATATTTCTTGACATTGAAGGAGCATTTAACAATGCACTACCAACCTCCATTGGTTCAGCTTTGACTGAAAAGGGCATCAAACCAACCATTACTGGTTGGATATATGCCATGCTCACAAATAGGACAGCCACTACATCCCTTCAGAACGAGACCATCAGCTTTAAGGTTTCCAGGGGATGTCCACAAGGCGGAGTACTATCTCCCCTAACTGTGGTCTCTCTTGATGGATAACTTGCTTAGCGATCTCGAAAGAGAAGGGGTAGAACTGCAAGCGTATGCAGACGACCTTGACATCTTGGCAAGGACCAAGTCAGGAAGGGTAGCATATAATATCCTCCAAAAGACGTTGGACGATGGACGATGTCCACAGTTGGTGTCAGAGGGAACAGATGTATGTTAACCCTGGCAAAACTGTAATAGTTCCCTTCACTAGAAAAAGGAAGTTGGAGGATCTTCCACCACTTTCCTACAATGGTGAGGTTATTCCATTTGCAGCGGAAGTAAAATATTTGGGGATTATCCTAGATAAGAAACTTACTTGGAACGCTCACTTGGAAAAAGTTATCCATAAGGCCAGACTATCTTTGTGGACATGTTGCAGGATCTGTGGAAAATCTTGAGTTACATGCAACTTTTTCGAGTTGCAGCGTCAACTCGCACCGTGGAAAATGGACTTTACTTGCCAAGAATATATGTTTTTTGATTGGACTAATGTGGTCAGTAGAGGGAATTTTTTAAATGTGAGGTACAATTATTTTAAATACATATTCTAGTTATTCTTAGTTACAGTCGTCATGCTTATTCTCTTGTTATCTAATAGTTGTTTCTGTTTAATGAGTTATGGAAAACGATCGACATTATTTACTTATCTGATAAATATTAGCTGCATGCACTTTTAGAATTCCCTCTCCCAGTTTTTAGTCAAAGTGGGTTAGGAATATTCAACAAAGCTTATGTTATTAAAGAACACAAACACTCCATAACTGAAACTGTTCATATAACACAGGGGTGAGAATTGATAGCGAAAGTTTAGCAACTTTGTCCATTTAAGAGGAGTTTTATAGTCACTATTCCTCTTTATATACTTTAAGAAGTTTTCGTCTATTTAAAAACCTAGTTAACAAAGTTTCTTTATACATATCTTTTGTTTCCCGAAAATTAGAAACTCTGTTTAATATTACATGGATTAAATAAAACGAAAATTCAGTCCTTCAGTAAGAAGAACCCACTTAAAGTTGCGCGAACTTGTCTAAACCGATTTTGATTTCTGCGCAAGACAGTTGGCAAACTTCCCGTGGCTGCTTCTTACATAGAAATATATGTATTCTGTGTTTGGTAGCAAAGTTTCTGGACACTTCCCAAGTAGCAATTTAAATTCTATAAGGGTTGTATAAACAGCTACAAGATATATCTTATAGGATACTGCAGCTCTTATAACGGTCTACAAAATCATTAAATGATCCTTATACAACTAAAAAAGGCCCATTTTTATACAACTGTTTGGTTGTATAACAGTTCTATTAAAAGTTTATACAACTCTTATATGACTGTTTAATACACATTTATACAACTCTCAATCGACTGTTTTATAATCATTTATACAGCTACTATAAAATGATTGTATAGTGTGTTATGTAGTCATCTATAAAATGGGATTGAAGCGGCACTATGAAGGTCTTACAAAATGGTTGCAGCCATAATATAGGCAATTCAACCCAGGAAGGCCGTAGCAGTCCGAGGCAGTTTTTTTCGTTAAATTGCCAGGCAACAAAATTCTCATTGATGTAAAGTTTACTTTGACAAAAAAAGCTCTCGGGTGATTATAAGTGAAAAAAGCACACATTTGCATTTTAAATGCATATTCGCCATGTGAGGAATGTCAAATCTCTTTTTCATTAGAGTGAAACTGACTATTATAGCTGTGGTAGAATGGCGGTTCACATAAAATAAATAGGTTAAAATTCTCTTTCACCTATAAAACTTTTAGGTCAACGTGACAACCATGCTTCAGAGTGTTTAAGAAGGCTGAACAGATATCTGCATCATGGTAACATTCGGTTATGAATCGGTTGTTCAACGTGGATTTGTGCGACTAGCGGCACTATACAACCTTTATAGAATTATTTGCTACCTAACCTCAAAGTGGTGTATTTTGATATTGTTATTGTCTTGTCGGTCATATCAATTTGTGAAAATAATGTTTGAAATAGTCGAGAGTATTGAGGAATGTAACAAAGAACTCTCTCTCACTCAATTCATATACTTCAACTGTATGTGTCACCCAACAAAATAAGATATTTCAATGCAAAAGTCACTTCAGTTGTAAAACGCAGATTTTGGAACAAATTTATTCTGTCATACAGTTTTATCCTATAAGACATTTATAAAGGAGATAGGCTTATAGTATTTAAAGTTCACGTATAAAAGTGTTTTATAATGCAACGCAATTGAATGCTATAAAATATTCATTAAACAACATTATACAGCTTTAATAAGACAAGCTTAAGTAACTATTTTATAATGTTGTAGCTGTTAGTTATATATTATATTATAGAACTCTTATACAATAGGTATAAAAGTCTTATAAAATGATATTTTGATATTGTATAAACTTGCTTATAAGGTATTCTATCATTTTAAAAGAAATGATCGTATGATGCGTTATAGCATATATTGTAAAAGTCACTATAGAATCATTTAATACAACTGTTATACAACAATTCAGTCCTCTTAGAATTCCATATTGCTAGTTGCGTTAAACGAACAATACATCTGATAAACATGGTATACCACTAGTAAGAACCAATTTTGGAACTATTACATAATGTTTCTTTAGATCTGAGCTGTACTACAGTAGAAGTTTGGTGATTATAATCCCGCTCAATCGCTTAAAGCCCATATTCCCATTGTATGAATTCTGCACAATTGAATGTTATTATCTGGAAGTCAGATATTACAATTTCCGTTCATTGGTAGAATCGACATATCGAAATTAGGTGAAAGTTATTTCTTTTTTATATCTATTCAACTTTGGATTGCTATATAAGGAAATATACCGATTGTCTTTTTTGGCAAAGAAAAATTAACATAGAGGTCCTTGAAAATAATAATTAAGCTATGAAAATGTGTGCCAAAATACTGTTTTTGGTACTGAATCTAACAAAAAAAATTAAAACAAAATTGGTTGAAAATGCGATAGTACTTATAAAATTTGAGCTTTTTTTTATTTTTTGGTAACGACTCATTGGGAGTGAATGAAAATTCAACCGTTTGAAAACAGTATAAACGTGTTTTGCTTGTGATTTTCCTAACAAATTTGAACTGGATTTTCTTGAAATTTCGTACGCTACTGACTCGATCAAAACCATGTTTAATAAGTGCCAGCGAACGAGAGCACTATAGGATAATGTCAAAATTATAAAAAAGTTTTTTCTCCGGAGACTAAACGAAAGACGATTAAAGAAAATGGTTAATATGAATCTTAAAAGTATCCGTAAGACTACTTCGGTGAAGAATTTATAAATATTACTGCTTTTAGAAAGTTATAACGACTGAAAAAATCTGTCTTCTCAAGATTAAGGAAAACTTCAGGGACAGATTATATAAAAAACCAGTTGCTCAGTGACAGTATTTGCATTTTGTTGAGATATTCATTACGAGAGTAAGGATCAAAATTATGATTTTCAAATGTATTTGTGAAGATTTAAATTTGATATTCTCAATAATATCACATTACATTAGGTAAGTACAATGGGCTCATTTACATATTTTTATTTTATTTTACCATTAGGTAGAGCATATCATTTTGAGGCTCTGTACAAAAAATTAGACGTCAACGAGACTCCTAAGTTTCAGGCGCGACGCCATCGCATATGAAATATCTCGTTTAGAGAGCGGATACCGCGACCATCGGTTTTCGGTTAGATGTAATGTAAAAATACTACGATTAAATCATCTAACAGAACGTTTATTTCTATTAATAAGGATGCAAAAAAACGGAAGCAGTGGCAGAAAAGCATAAAAAGACTCAAAGCCACACGCCTGTACTAAACTAAATTTTCTAAAATACGTAGATAATATTGTTCTTATAGCTAGTGGTGTTATTAATGTTCAAAATTATTTAAGTAATAAAATAATGGATCAGTTCTTCACAAATTAAATGTTATTAAATATTGCTTTTTTCCAAAAAACAGGTAATCTTTTTCAGTAGATCATCAACAAAACTGGCGTATATTATATGTTTCGAAAGAAATTATTTCATTTGATTGAAAGTCCGGATCAGCTCTAACAAATATCGCTTTTTTACCAGTGAGGTGCATGTGCATCTGAATCTGATGTAAACATTTGGAACCAATATCACCTGCTTCATCAAAATAAGTTTTCCTTGTTCTTTTCAGATTGGTGATTCAATTTTCACTACACCTTCATCATAAATAGCATCTGGAAAAGCTCCTATAAATGGGCAGTCTGCAGTTAAAAAAATTCCATTTTTTTTTATTTTTTTTGAATTCGTTTTTCAAGAATTTCAAGTACGTTTTCAGTATTATAATATCTAAGCCTACTATTCGTAATTTTTTTTTGTTGTTCTTCAAGGTGTTCTGAAAGGCTATCATTGATCACCGCTCGATTTTTTTCTTTCCAAAGACCATGGTAGTTATAAACTTTTTAAAGGTCTTAGCTGATGATAAAGATAACACTGTCTCCGTAGTGGACGGTTCCTCCCTCCTATACGATGGAGCTACATGAGAAAAGCAATAACCTGCTTACAGCCTCCTTCCGAAGCAGGACAATAACACTTAGCTTCTTCTCTTTTTTTTTCAACTCTAAAACAGTACTTACAAACAACTTTGTATTATTTTGAGTTTAGTTTATGCTCGGGTGTCATTCCAGCTAATAAAAAACATTTATTTATTTCTCTCTTCAAAGTTTTGATTGATCGGTATCTCCGTAACTCTGTCCACCAGACCAGAAATAAAATAAAACATCTGGAATCACCCTGTATATCATTTGAGAGAGCATGCATTTATGAAAATATTGACATTTCTAATCTTTCTGACCCGAAAATAGCCAAAAACGATGTGTTACATAGTATAAAATTCTAATATAATAAACTGGTGCTTTTGATTAAAAAAATCCATAATCATTAGAGCAAGTCCATTTCTGGAACATTTAATGAGTCTGCTTTTTTAAAATTAGGTGCGCACATTTTATTTTATTAACACAAAAATTTTGTAAGAAGTACCTACCTAATACAAAATTAATAAATTCTATGCGAGGCACGTTACAGTCAGAAGCACATATCAACTTTCATATGCGATGACTTCACAGTCATAGTCTTCACCCGCTACGGTATGCTTGTTTAATTGGTTGTATTAGGAGAACGACATAATCTATTGACATGAAATTTTCAGAATCTTATTTTTATCCTTAGTACTTTGTTTTACGACAGTTAAAGTGATTTAAAAATTTTAGTAAACGAGCCCATTTTTGTTTCATGGCGTTTTGAAAATTATCATCATATTTAGAGTAATACTCGAAATATTTCCCCTGTTATTTATTACTGTGTTCACAACAAACCTAGTCTTTTCATAAAAACAAGTTCACCAAAGTGTTTTTAAATTAAAGAAAAACATCTATCTCTTTGTGCAATCTTGTACTTCCTGAGCTTTTACTGGTAGTTCTAACTGCCTTACACTCTCGATGGAACTTTTAGAAAGTTCAAGAGCTTAAGAGAATATTCTTGGTTCTTATGTTGAATAAGCTGTAGTCATTACACTTAACTCAATAGATGGGTCAGGTTGGAGTGAAGGTAATTATGTTATGAAGTTTCGGGAAAATTAGCAACTTTTGTGAATGTCGTTCCATATTTAGGAGTATGAATTATGAATTCATGCTCGAGGTGTGAGAATCAGTTCTCATTTACATTTTTCCTTAAATTTTTTACAAAAAATAAGGTACAAATATATAGTCAGTTTAGTGCTATCGCGGTACTGAAAAACAAGGGCAATTGATAATGCTCCTGTTTTCTAGTAAGACAAACAAGAAGAGACATTTTCATTCAATTTCGCTTCAATAGCGTTTAAAAACATAAGGAGAATTTGAAACAATTATTTATAATAAAAAAAAGGTATCACATGAATAATACGGATAGAAAAATTTGTGAAATACTGTCTGCAACATTTGATGATAGGCTTACGCCTTCATTATCATCTGTGCATAATATAATTCAGAATTCTGAACAGCTAGGTTGTTTAAAGTATGTCCGATACAGTTGACGTCGTCCACTGGAGGTGGACAGAGAAGAGCTAGAAATAATGGCTTGGGCTACTTCTATTCAGAATCTTGTCTGGAATTAACTATAAGTATTTCTAATTACCTCCACCTCCAGTTGAAACCCATGCAACGCCTGAACTGGTGTTGGATGTAGAAAAGTACCGTACGGGGAAGAAGAAAACTCAACAAGAAGCTCATGTCCACTCGATACAGCTGGAGGTACCTCTTCGCCACCTCCACAAAACTTCAGAATCACAGGATCTCTGGTTGTGTATCCATCGTAAATTGTAACGTAATCTTGAACATCGTCGCAGGCGTCCCATACTTTTATTTCACTTGGTGTGGCTGTACCAAATAGAGCTGATTGGCTGCGGATTGAAACTAGTTGACCCTTAGGTTGTCGAACGGTTATTAAGGCGTGTTTTCCTGCAAAAAAGGCTTTAATTATTAGAGTTTCTTGAATATCTGTCAACATTTCTTGAATAAAATTCAATAATTGAAGGATATTGATATTGCTTTATTCGAGCTTCCGATACGTAATTATAGTTGAATGCAATATTTTTGTTAAGTCACCACTGACTACAAAGCTTTTCCACATTATCAACGAAGGCGAGAAAGTTAAAAATAGAATTTAAATACAAGTACTTAAAGATAAACTCTGTCAAAAATGATTTTATTAAAGCCCACTTATTTGAGATATTTGCATGGTGAAGTTTTATTTTTTGAATAAATACAACATTTCCAGTCATCTGAATTTACCAAACTAGATTAAACACTGTTTGATTGGAATATAAAGCCGAAAATTACAAAAAGATCAGTACCCCGTAGCTTCCGCCAAATTTTTAAAAGAGATCCGCGTGGCATCGGCGGCGCTGAATTTTAAAAATTTGGTGAAACCGATGAGACACTGACTTTTTTAGCTTATTCTATCTATAATCTATAATTAGCAAATATTGTGTGATGAAGTTTTATTTTTTGAATAGATACATCATTTAAAGTCAACTGAATTTGTCAAATTGAATTTGACACAGTTTGACTGTAGGTAATATAGAGCCGTAAATTAAGAAAACTCAGTATCCCGTCGCTTTCGCCAAATTTTAAAAAAAACTTGAAGGCGTGCGCGGTGTTAGCAGTGCTGAAACGGGATACCTTTTTAAGTGAGTTTTCTGCGAAAAATAGTTCTGATGATATTAGAAATATGGGGTTTTTTTTTTGGATTTAGAATTAAATTCTGAGTAATGGGAATTTTTTTGCCAAGAAAAATTGTAATTGTTATAAACAAAAAACGTATAGAGAAAATGAGGGTCTCCGTTTTTTGGTTATAGCTTGAAAAATATTAAAAATAGCGTCTTTTTGAAAAAAGATTCTAGAAGAGGAGAAAATTTCAGAAAGACAAGTCCCGACTCCCGAAACTGTAACTCCATTATTTATAATTTTAAATTGACGTTGAAAATACCGCTCCGCGCGGCCGTTTTGCAGCTGCGGCGTCACCGCCAAGCCAACAGAGCATCACAAAATATTTTTTTCTTAATATTTGTAATGAATTGAAAAATTTGAATAAATTACAGTTTTATTTAGAGACTTGAAGGAATATAGTGCAGATTAAAATTAAATCAAGTAGAATAATAAATTAACAAAAATATTGACTCGAATTTCCAAGACCGTATCATCAATAGTTTAAAAGTTATAGCAATTTGAAAGTTGATAAGATAGGTGCCGGGTTCCACATACTCATTAAATATTTAAAAATCAAATAAAAAATAAAACAAAATTTTTTGAAATACTTTGAGGCACATGGCTGTATTTATTTTTTTTTGTAACGGAAAAAAAATAGGTTCAGAATTTGTTTATAACAAATTGTTTATAAAATAAACAATGAAAATTGCGTTGCAATTTTTTTTTTGGAATTCTAATGAGGATAGCAAATGATGAATTCAGAAGAAAGAACGATTTCTTAATTAATAATTCAAAGGGGTGGGGTGATAAATAAAAAAAAAAGATTATAAACAATTAAAAATTTTTTTAAGAAAAAAATTTTTTTTTAAATTCATTATTTGACCAATATAATAGAATGGCAAAAAAAAATTTTTCTTAAATATTAAAATAGTCTATTTGTTTATAACAAATTTCTAAACAAATAACGTAAACATTTTTTAGTAATGAAATAAGATGCAAAAAATAAATAAAAAACCAGCTAAAATAAAAAATTTTTTAATAACAATATGGATTTTTCATATTTTGTTAACTTAAAAAAATAATAATAAAACAATGAAAGAACCTTTTTAAACTTTTTTAATGGAATTTTGTTTATTAAGTCAATAAAAAAACCTCCCAAAATTCAAAAAATTTTTAGGTACTTTATTTCAAGTTTTAGAACTCATTTTCAGTTGTCGAAAGTCCACAAAAAATTAGTTAATTAACAATTGAATAACTTTAACAAGAATGAAGTGAAAAATTTTTGGTCTACTGGACTATATTCCTTCAAGTCTTTAAATAAAACTGTAAATTATTCAAATTTTTTAATTCATAACAAATATTAGAAAAAAATTATTTTGTGATGCTCTGTTGGCTTGGCGGTGACGCCGCAGGTGCAAAACGGCCGCGCGGAGCGGTATTTTCAACGTCAATTTAAAATTATAAATAATGGAGTTACAGTTTCGGGAGTCGAGACTTTTCGTTCTGAAATTTTCTTCTCTTTTAGAATCTTTTTTCAAAAAGACGCTATTTTTAATATTTTTCAAGATATAACCAAAAAACGGAGACCCTCATTTTCTCTATACGTTTTTTGTTTATAACAATTACAATTTTTCTTGGCAAAAAAATTCAAAAATTCCCGTTACTCAGAATTTAATTCTGAATCCAAAAAACCAAACCCCATATTTTTAAACTCATCAGAACTATTTTTCGCAGAAAACTCACTTCCCTACTAGATTTTGCTCATTTTACCAATGATTGGCAAATATTCTATGATGAGGCTTTGTGCTTAAGATGAATACAACATTTATAGTCATCTCATTATGTCAAACTGAATTGGACACTATTTGAGTGGAATATAAAGTCAAAAATTACAAAAAATCAGTTTCCCGTCGCTTTCGCCAAATTTTAAAAAATATTATCCGTGGAAGGCGAATTTTCTGCTCAGTATCTATACTTTTCAAAGTAATTTGAAATACTGTTCTGGGCGATTCGTTATCCAATTTTAAGAGACGTATTGTATATTAGTATATTTAAAAGCGTCCCATCTAGTTTAACAAGCTCAAGTGACTGAAAATGTTCTAATTAATCAAACTGATCGTAGAATATGCGTCTATCATAAGAAAAAGACGAGGAATTGGAAAACGCGAAAAATATTTTTTAAGTTTGGCGAAAAGGACGGGATACTGATATTTGTTCATTTTACCCATAATAGACTAATATTAGACAGTGGGAGTATATTTTTTTCTTTTTGCTTATTCTATCTATAATTGGCAAATATTGTGTGATACAGTTCTATTTTTTGTATGAATACATTTATAGTTATCTGAATTTGTCAAACTAAATTGGACACTCTGACTGAAATATATAGCCGAAAATTACGAAAAAATCAGTATCCCGTCACTTTCGTCTAATTTTAAAAAATATCCATACCTTCCAAAGTAATTCTATAAACATAAAAAGGTAGAACGTGTCGCGGGACACACGGTAGGAACTTTAGTGGAAACATAAAATTGAATTGTTAAATTTTCAATTTGAAGTTATATTACAGTTTATTATAGAAATTTTTATTTTCTAGATTTTTCCTTGAGTGGGTCGTAGAAAAACTATGCTGTTCGACTCGTGTGGATTGTCCATATCGCACTTGAATGATTGAGCACTCCGCCTACGGCGTCGTGCTCAAACTCCGTCCTCGTGTGATATGGCTATCATATCCACACTAGTTGCACAAACTACTATTTCTATCAAAATATGCCCTTTTACATTTAAAAACAACCTGCCAAATGTCAAATCAATTTATCCATTTTAAAGAGTTCGAATTAAGACATTCAAGTTTTCAAAATGTGCTAAATGTGCTAGACCCCTTAATCCTCATATCATTTTGTCCAATTTTACGAGAGGAATCTACATGCAAACGTTGTAATTACCCTTAACGTTCGAGATGCTTATACCATTTTTTGCGCGATCGTATTGAAGTAAGTTCCGAATAAAATAATTTAATTTTTTTCGAAATGAACGAAATGTCAAAAGTGACATTTTTACTTCTCGATCAGTTCAAAATATATTTTGCATTTTGGTGAAATTGTATTTATATTTATTCCTTTTCGACGTCTGAACGGTAAGTAAATCACTTACTGACGTGTTAAACACAGAAACCAGTAAACACAACCTACCGTCCTGACAAGCGATGCTGTAAATAAACAAAAAAGATCAATCGCGCAAAAAAATTATGGATATAATAGTAAAAATTTATCTGAACAAATTCAAGAAGATCACCAACACTGCGAAAACCAGCTTTGCATAGAATTTTAATATAGCATCGTTGGTTCGGTGGTAGAATGCTCGCCTTCCACGCGGGCGGCCCGGGTTCGATTCCCGGCCGAAGCATATGAATCGCTGCTTCGTAAATTAGGGAGAGACTCAGGAGAGAGCACACGCACATAAGCAAGGCACATAACGAAGCAACGTAACATAACGTAGCGTAACATAACGGTCAGATCTTTTATAACCTGACGTAAAGAACTAAAGTTCCAAAAAATTTACGGAAACGGAGAGCTTATGAGCTAATTTGGATGAGAAAAGCTTCTGCTATGCCATAGCGAATTTTTACACTCTATCCCAGAACTAGACTTCAAGGGTGTCTCATGGCTGCACTTTGGAAATATTGTAGGTACTATGATTACCAAGGCAAATATTCAACGATAATCGTGAAGGTAATGTTTATAATTTCCATGTTTTGTTTCTTGTTTACATATTCAGCCCACTCGCTAAAATATGCTAATTGTACAACACGAACAATATTTGTATTCCCACTATCCCTCAGATAACATTCTTCATACTACACAAAGATTGTTTATTGTAATATCACCACAAAAGACCATCCTATATAAACAAGCCCATTGTCTGTTTGGTTTTCAACCAAAATTCTTATTACGGGATTCTCTTTGTTGCTACAACTAATATCTTAAGAGCACAAGAATACAGTTGGGAGATGATAATTAACACACAGTAATTACTTTGGATTTGAGACAATAGTCATTGTGCTTCAGGTATAAAAATATTAAGAATTTAATTAAATTAAAGTCAACACTGAAACTTTTACAAAATATTATCGACATTTTTTAGAGCCCATAGTGTGATAAACCACCAAGAGCGTAAAGACAGACTTTGAAACGAATGCATAAATCATCAAATAGTATCCATTTTCCCGTTTTCTAACTTAATTTGTTTCTCCGCTAAGTTTTCCAGAAAAATTTTGTTGGTATTCGAAGTGACAGCGAGTACAATTCAGTATTATGCATTATTTATGTAGTTGAAAACCCAAAACAAATAATTTCCATTCCACTTTTCCATTTCCTATTTCAATACTTCGTTAAATCTTTGTAACAAGGAGGCGGGCCAACCAGAGAAAACTGGAAAAACATAAATTGTCCAAATTGGTTCTCGACTTATTTCGAACTAGGTCGAGAGCTTCAAAACTCCAAACCTCCAAACTACAAGAGAAATGGAAGATATGAGCATCGTTGCCACATAAGGATGAAATAAGTGGATCGAAAATTTTGTTAGAATAATTTGGAGATCTCTCTATCTCGCTCTCGGCTCTGAAATATCATTCACCAAACAAACTGCTCGGCTTCGTTAAGAAAGTTGAAATTGGTACGGTAATTTACAGGTAGCTATTGTCTAGATGGGATAAGATTTGAAGAAAGCTTCGCGTCTTGGAAGGACAATGCGAATATGCGTTATTAATTGGCGAGTGGACTGGATTGAAAGCGTTATTTATAATAATGTTACTTGCCTGGTGGTATCTCGTGTTGCCTCACGGCGTAATAGCAAGTCAAATTGCGTGGGTAGATTCCTGGGAAGTTGGGAGACTGAAGTCGGCAGTGTTTCCTATCACAGTCGCTGAAAATCCGGGAACAATAAGTTCCCGTTATTAAATCACCTAAATAGTATTCCGGCTCTGGATCCACAGCTGTGCTAGGCTCGGTCATGTTAAACAATGAAGGAGGTTGACCTGGAATCGATAATTTCATATTAAAACAATTATATGAATATTACATTGTCTGAATAATTATTTCAAATGGTGCAGAATCACACAAAACAACGTAATTATTTTATAGGATTTCACAATTTTAAATGGATATTAAATCTTTCATAATTTTAATTGCTAATATTTTATTTCATTAAATTCATTAATAAGTTTTATATGATATAATATATATTTCCGCAAATTTTCATCACAAATTGTTTGTTAAATGAACACATTATAGAATATAGACCGTCAGCCCGCTGCAAAAAAGCGTGATGATAGTTAAACGTATGCCTCCTTGAGATCTGGTAATTTTGCTCATTTTCATTAACAATCAAGCGAAATAAATATTTGCCCGTGGGGGAAACGACAGATAATCTAATTGTTTATTGCAATGAAAATTGCATTTTGCAATTTTAGTTTCACGTATGCCGAGACACCAAA
>CAJUYI010003275.1:5817-18089 GCA_910591695.1 Galerucella pusilla | reverse complement strand
CACAATTTGAAGGTGAGAAAATGATTTTATCAAAAAAATGACTGTTTTTAGTAAGCTTCTCTTCCCCAAAACCCTGTTTTACAAATTTTTAGTGTTTTTCAAGTCTAAAACTTTTCACCTTGTCCCTAAAACGTTCTATATCTCCAGTTAGTCGAGATATGGTTTGAAAATGTGTATTTTTTGTCCAGCATCAAACATATAATGACCATACCAGCTAATGACATGCTTCTAAGACCGAGCATCTGCCCCAGATAAGTTAATTGGAGCTTTCCCTAAGATTCAACACCCACGTCAAAAGAAACTTTCATGGGTACCTATATACCATATTTAAAACACAGTTCAGTTAATATAAAATAATAACAATCATCAATCAACAATCAGTATACCTACCTATTACGAAATAAAAAACAATGAAAATTATCCAGAACAGATCGAAATTCCAATAACCAAAAATGAACTCGTGGATTTCTAAAGCGTGAATGAATTATTACCATTGGTGGAACTGCTGGGGGTCAGAGGCGTACAAAACTATTTCTAGTTTATTAATTTTTCAAACGATTGTTTACTTTTATACAGAGTTCGGCAAAAGTCCGGGACCGGACTAATATCGGAGGAAATATAAATATTTTGAAATATACAGGGTGTTTCAATAAATTGTGGCGTATCAAAGTTATATTTCTTCTTATAAATCACCTTATATTTTATTGCATTTTCTGATTGCTCCTAAAAATTATAATACTCCTTCATAATGGTTCCCTATACCTAAATACAGAGGGTTCCGAATTATGCTGACTTTTTTTAAAATGTGAACATTTCGAAAAAAATTAATAAAGCATTGATATAACAAATTCTAGCAAACTTTCTCTTACATCTAAATAGTTGGACATTCATTGAATGTATTCCACGATTGAGTACTAAATATCTCTTTACAGGGTGTTCAAAATTTTCAGTTTCATTATTAGATCATTTAATGTGCCTTATCAGGCTTAATTTAAATAGAACACCCTGTATTTTAATGATTCATCATATTTAAAAAATGTCCTCTTTCGAATGGTATGAGGGTGTCATATACCTAGGTATTATACTTTTCGTGCAATTTACAATTTTCTTAAATTTTATTTTAAATCAATTTTAAAACAATCTCTAAATTTCAAACCAATGATCTTGGGCATAAAATATAGAGTGTTCCATAAGAAAAAATATAACTTTGATACGCCACACTGTATGTTTCAAAATACTTTCAAATTAAAATTTAAGTTGGAGTAAAATTTGTGGTATAAAAATATTTTTCAAACATTTTTTAAATATTTTTCCGGTCCCGGAATTTTTCCGAACTCTGTACAATATACTTTATCGAGTACATAGGTTGCCTATAAACTATTAAACCCAAAAACAACAATTTCCAATCGTATTTTCGTCTAATTTAGATATTGCACTATCCACTAGTAAGTGTTTCTTCAACAGCCGCTCATTTGAATCACCGTAAATATCCCACCTTATAAAATAATGAATCGGCACGCTACTGTAGCCAGCACTACTCCGATTTCAACTATAACATTTCCACAAAGCATATTATAGGACTGTCCTTGACTGAATTCTCTCCTGCTGGCCGGTGCACGACATGGACAGCAGCGTCTGCATAAGAGCCATGTCAGATACCTATTACCGCAAATTTTGTTGGTGGGTCAAATCCAACACCTGCCCCCACTATAGAATTTCTTCTACTAGTACAAGAACCTGACCAGTCTACCGTAGTAAAGTCGAAGCGTACCATCTAGATCAAGTAGTTTCCCTTACGAAAATAAAAGAAAAATGGTAACGTGATTCAAACTGAAACCGGAAGTTCAAGTTCGTTTACTTCCTTGGAAGTGATAACATGATAAGTGATAGTTTATTGATGAGTAGGATTATTAACCAGGCTTTTGAAGAGTATCTGATAGGTTGGTAGATTTTTCTTAAATAATCAGTGGCTTACTGACTCCCACACACGAGGTGCGTCAATAGAGGGGTTCAGTACGGTTCAGTATAAGGTCAGTGTGGCCAACAAAAGTGTTTTTCTGACAAGAATGACAGTTGAGGTCTTCCATTCAAAACATAAGATTTTTACATGTTTTTTTTCATTGCGAATATCTATATTACTTTATTAAAATTGTGAATACACCTCCGAAATTTAAAATGTCCTTTTAGCTGAATATTCAACATATGGGTGTCCAATAATAACTCTAGGAACTTTTGGCAAGTCACCATTTCATTTCTGTTATCTGTCACTAGTAATGTCAAATGTCAGTTATATTTATTTTTGTTGATATTCGTTTAATTGTGTATGCCCATTTTCGATTAGATTTTTGTAGCATTTCTAGTTAGTTGTATCTCTATTCTTCTAATTACTTTTTCCACTGACATCTGACATAACTAGTGACAGATAACAGAAATGAAATGGTGACATGCCAAGAGTTCCTAGAATTATTGACCACCGATATGTTGAGTATTCAGCTGAAATGTCATTTTAAATTTCAAGATATACGCTTCGGGGATGTATTCAATATTTTAATAAAGTTCTCAATGATAAAAAGCATGCAAAAATCTTTTGTTTTGAATGGTAGACCTTAACTGTCATTCTTGTCAAAAAAAAAACCTTTTTGTTGGCGACACTGACCCTAGACTGAGCTCCTCTATTCTTATTGAGCGTCTTAAATCCTAACCTCATTTATAAAGGTTCCTATAAAAGTGTTTATGAGATACAGAGTGCTAATTTTTTTCACCTCCAAAATAACAAACATCCACTGGAGAATGGGTTGCTGAAGACTCTAGTTCTGTATGTAGGGGGGACTCGGTGATTATGTTCCTTTACCGACCATCAAAAATGTTGGGTTCATAAAACGTATATACAAGGACGTTCAAATTAAAAAAACATTTTTCAGATAAAGTAATTAATTATTATTTTAAATTAATCAATTTAAAAAAGAACTATTATTTTTTGTATCCCCTTAAATTAGCGCGCTACTGAACTTTTGATAGAATCTTGAGAAAATTCAGCTGTAACCAAATTTTTATTTGAGACTTTTTTTTCTAAAAGTAATAATAACGATGATAGGGGGTAGGTAATTTATAATGAATAACCCTGTACATCTCAGACAAGAAGAATAAGTTTCGATATTTACTTTGCAATGATCTGGCAAAAAATTCCTTCCCTTCAATGCCAAAAAAATCATTTAATCAGCTTCCTTTAGAAGTAAAATTGGCAAGTACATTTAATAAGTTCAGAATTTCTGCTTGAAAGAACTTATTCAGTAGCATCTACCTAAGAATTTCAAGTTACATTGGCATAATTCAATATTTTGTATAATATTTAAAATTTGTATATTATACAGAGTGGCCCAAAAGTCTGGAAACGACCAATATCTCGTAAATTGTTAGTACCAATTGTACAAAAATTGGGGTACACCTATTTTAAGATACGGAGAATCTATATTTGATATTTGCAATGTGCCAAATTTGCCGTTTATTTTGTATTATCAGTATATCAAATTAAACACACTGTATGTTCAGTCTTTATTGGAATCTACTATTTAATACGAGTTCAACCATATGTAACACTTGATTTTAATTAGTCTGGAAGGTCTAAAATACATAAAACATAAGTTTGGCAACGCCTATGTATAATCTGGATTTTTCAAGTGTCCCCAACAAAAATAATCTTTAGGATTGAAATCAGGTGAACGTGGAGGCCATTCAATTCTACCTCGTCCACCAATTCATCGTCCGGGAAATATCTCATCTAAATAACGCCGAACATTTACACCAAAATGAGCTGAAGTTCCAGCTTGCTACAATCATATTTGGTTAAAATTGGCTCTAAACAAGTTTCTCAGTGTAGGTACAATTCCATTTCCAAGTAGAAGTTCATATTTATTCGACGATAAAGAATGTCCCAATTAACAAAATCACAGCATTGTTGAATTCGTATTAAATAGGAGATTCTAATAATGACTGAATATACAGGGTGATGCATTTGAAAAAATAGGTGTACCCCAAATTTTGTACAATTAGGACTAGCAATTTAAGAGATAATTATCAGTTTCCAGATTTTTGGGCCACTCTGTATAATAATTTGTATTGTTAGTATAGTATAGCATAGTCAGTATTTTTATTTTTTTATATTTTGTTGTGAACTTTCATTTTTATATCTCAAAATTATGTTGCTTTATCCATAAAATTGTAAATTTAATAAAGCTCATCTCTCTCTATAACTTGGTGTTGCGATTTTAAGTGGGTCGCACTGTATATGAAGTTTAAAAATTACTCATGACATGAGTTATTAAATTTTTAATGAATAAATTACTAACAGTAATTGAAAAAAATTAGATTCTCGAGTATTCCTCATAAAAATCAGACATTACTTCAATAATTGCAAGAAACAATTTATTTAAACTTGAAAGCAAATGCTCTAAATCACCTTTTACATATACTTCCTAATAATAACACAGTTCCATTAACTTTTTTTTTCTAAAAAAGCTATTTTCTGTTGACAATGTAAAATTACGCTCTCTTTTCCTGTTACCCAAAGCCTCTGGCTAACATTAATAACATCCGTGCTTGAACATTACGAGGGTCAGCCTACTTTACGTGAAGGGACAATATCACTTTTGTAAACCTGCTTTCAGTAAATCGCGCGCTACCCTTGTATATACGGTGCACGTGTTTTTCAGCGACCGTTTTTTGGCATAAAAGAGCCGACGTTGAGTAAGTCTAGTAATAATAGTAAGGTTAATGTGAATGATCAGTATGTAAATATTTTCTTGTGAAGGAGTCTACAAGACTTGACGCCACATTTTCAAGTCAAACACACTTTTTTGCTGGTAATTTCAGCACAATATGGAAAAGAAATTATAAGTATATATTTTCTTATTCTACTTCTTGCTTTTTTTATGAGATCGTCTCGTTTTGTCGGCAATCAAGAGCGATTTTTACGATTCTCAATTACAGCCTTAAGTCAGACGTGTATTTGATCAATTTAAAATTCCAACATGTCTGAAGAAACTGATGATAATTGAATAAAACTCGAGAAACTTGAGTGACTTTCTGATAGTTAAAACAGAAGAAGTTTTACCATCGTTATTTTTTTTAGAATAATAACTGAATTTTAAATTAATTATTTCATGAGAAAAATAGAATTTTCTAATTTTGCTCGAAAAGTCTCGAATATTCGAGAAGCCACGTAAACATATACATGGAGGTGCGTAAGTAATGGACCGAAGATTCTTGCCCTAAAAATATTACAATCTGACGCAACTTCCTTTAATACAATATTGATGATAAGGAAGATACAGGCTGGCAAAGTTGAAATGTCGAAAATGTTTTTTCTCAGTACCTAAATTGAAAGGTTTTGGATATACAAACGTAAAAATTGGAAGATAGGGGTTTTAGGGCCTGGGAAATCATAATATGCTACCCATTTCGATGTATTTTCTAGAGAGCGCCACAAAAGCACAGTTACACCAACAACATAGTTTTTGTGGCGCCCTCTAGAAAATACATCGAAACGGATAACATATTATGATTTCCCAGATCCTAAAACCCCCATCTTCAAATTTTTATCTTTGTTTATCCAAAAACTTTCAATTTAGGTACTGAGAAAAACATTTTTGACATTTCAACTTTGCCACCCTGTATCTTTCTTATCATCAATATTTTTTTAAAGGAAGTTGCGTCAGATTGTAATATTCTTAGGCAAATAATCTTCCATTTATCTGTGAACCATTACTTACGGACCCCACGCCACGCGAAAATTTATAAGAAAGTTGAGTCAAGCCAATCAGAAAAGGTTAGAAAAAGATAAAATAACTAACGAACATTGAGTTTCTAAAGACTGAAGTAAATGAAAATGTAACCAATGAAATTGTTTGAATCGCAATTGGATCATTTCTACCAGAGAAGAACTAAAAATTGGACTTTTAGGGTACTTTTAGTTAGACATCCCTGGTCTAACTAATAAATTAAGAAGAAAATAAAAAAGATTAACAGACACTACTTCTGAACTGTTGAAAGAGCTGTTCTTCAACAAAATCTTGATTATTTACACTCTAAATAAGCATTTATACTCAAAAAATCCCATTACTATACAGTGTGACCCATTTTGTTTGAAAGCACCCTCGTAAAATCCGCATTTTTCAACCGATTTTGTTTTAATTTTTTTTGTTAGATTTAGTATCAAAAACAGTATTTTGGCACGAATTTTCATAGCTTAATTAATATTTTCAAGGCACTCTATATTAATTTTTCTGTGCCAAAAAAGACAAAAGTACATTTTATCTTTTTTGGCAAAGAAAAATTAACATAGAGGGCCTTGAAAATAGTAATTAGGCTATGAAAATTTGTGTCAAAATACTGTTTTTAATACTTAATCTAACAAAAAAAAATTAAATCAAAATCGGTTGAGAAATGCGAATTTTACATTGGTGCTTCCAAACAAAATGCATCACACTGCATAAAGTTAGCATACATAACAAATCAAATTTTTTTTTATAAACTGAACACATTTAAATAGAAAACACTTACCTTTATAACTCTACGAAGCAGCCCACATCATCTGTCCATTATTTGGTCTGCACCAGTTTCCAATCAACCAATCCATTAACCAATCCATTTCCATATTCTTGCAGTTGACAACAACATTTACAACTGACATTTCACACATCACCTAATTATTCCATAGTACAGCCTCTAAGTCCACTGCGTTAGAGCAACCTCAAGCCAGTACATGTGTTTCTTGGTGACCTAGTCCTTATAAAAATCGGTTGCATACTGTATATTTACACTATTTACAATTCGATTAGTATAAGGAAGTAAGCGTACCCAACAGCCTTGTCCATTTATTTCGAAAAAATTACATCAAATTGTTTTTAAAAAGTAATAATATTAACCAAATTAAACTGATTCACCCTATATAATGATCTAAGTATCTCAAAGTTGTCCTTATTGGATCTTTTTAAACCTAAAATTCAAAACTAAATAATTTTATTTAATTAATTTAAATTATATTTATATAGTTGATGGTTTTTTAAAAAAAATTTGATGAAATTTTCCAAAAATACAAGTCTTTATTGTACCGAAATAACCATGTGATCCCTCAACATTCCATATCATACAGCAAACAAGGAAATCACCGCTTAACCAATAAGAAACAACTATTTTCCGGACAATATGCCCCGACGAATATATAATTGCACCTCAAGGTTAAACGGGATGAAATGAACTACGAAATCTAAACAACCCTTTTTTGGTATGTAATCAGGAGCCACAGCAATTCTGGAACGGTCTTGGATAAGATGCGCCTCTTCTGAGCTGGATAACTGCATCCTAAATATTTCACTGGTTACTGAAATTTATATTCTTCAACCTAAATTTAAATATACGTATAAAAATATTTGGAAATTGATGAAAAATGATATCAAAACAACCCTCCTAACAACTAAAAACAGTTTAGGCACACCACAACATCTTTGAATAATAATATATTATTCAAATATGTTTCTATTTTTGAGCGTCCTCCCTACCTACCTTATTTGGAACTGCAACTTTCAAAAATCTGCAAAAAAATAACATATCCATGTGAAAATTAAAATTTTAGTTTACTTAATATTGCTTTAACCCTCGTATATTATCAATTTGACTCGTAACGCCATCTATATTTAAGTATATATGCACACAAAAAATAACTTCCATCCTTTAATTTTTAAGCTTACAGCTACATCTAGAATTTAATTTTAAACTAATTTGTATTAGAAATCGATAATAATCGATATAAAATTCGTTGGAAGATCATAGATATTTTCAACACACCGAAAATTTGTAAAATGTGTTCTTTTAACGGATTTTGCTGGATCAAATCAACTGCTCACTTAAATGCTTTTGCAAATTCTTTCTAACTGCACTAATACTAGATAGCTATGGATGGGGCGAGGTTCCGTCTAGACGATCATAACCTCAAACCATAACGAAAACGAGCAAAATTGAATTTAATTTGTAGTCCCTTCAAAATATGTGAGAACTTATATGCAAACTAATAATTTTAATACAATCACAAAACAAACGTATCCTATGATATTGGACAGGACTTTCCTGCACTTATTATATTCTTTTAGGATTTCCTGCTCACTTTGGTCACCCGCTCAGGTTGAAAATGAACTCAACAGAATGATATAAAAAGAACACAACTTATATACCTAGTAGGCTTGAAACTTTAACTTAAAATATAATTTATAGTATTTCAACGGAAAACTTTAAGAAATATCATGACTGAAAGTTACAACGTTATAAGGTTGAGTGAAATTTTAACTCAACGGTTATAACTAAAGAAAATATATATGCGTTATCATAGGGTTGAAAATTATTTCCACCATTTTGAGTTTCTAGCTATAAGATCTCCAATAAAATAGGACGCCATTATTGAATAATCTGTCTACACCGTTATTATCTTATAATTAAGAAATAATAAAAGTTCAAATTATTAATTTTGTACATAAAATTGTTTAAAAGAAGATTTTGTATAGAGAATTACATTCTAAATAGTTTTTTAACTTATTTTAAGCATATTTCAAATTATAGGTAATGGCGTCCCCAAAGAATTATAGACATAACAATTATAATAAGAAAATTCAAACTTACCGAAGATAAACTTATATTAAAAGCTTTGTAACAACACTATTAACACACTAATTATCAATCACTACTATTATTATAATTAATTTAATTGTTTAAACTATTTTAAAGCGTAATTGCACTTAGGTACATGTTTGAGTAAGTACAGCGTGGTCTAGAGACCAGCTACGAAGGGAAGCGGAAGCGTCCAAAGTGGTGCAAAGCACTCTAAGCTTTTTTACATGTATTGTTTAAGAAACTGACACATTGGGAATCCAGGGACGGCGTAAGGAAACTAAAGAAAACTAAATAGTTTGATTATTATTATTTAATATTTACAATGTGAATTAGATTAAAAGAAATATTCAATAATTAAAAGATGGGTATTTGTATTACAAATATATACACGAATTTCCTCGCTTGAAAGTTTAGAAAGAAGAGGGATTACATAAAAAATATGGAATGTAAGATGGTTTGTCCCAATCGTAAATTGATTCAGCTGGCATCTGGGTGCCTTAGCAGAGTTCTCTGTGAAAATTACGTACTTATATGCATGAAATATTGAGCGAACTTTATAGTAATACCCTATACCCACATAGCAATTTGACATCCTAAGCATATGCGTGGAATATTTTCAAAAAGAACATGGATGTGCAAAGCATGTTCTCACATAATACCAAAACAAGTGCTATAAATAGATTGTGTTGCGCCCTGGTCACATGCTGATCAGGTTCTCAGAATGTGATGAAAGATGTCCTTATAAGATGCTGAGTATGTACCCTGCAATAAAAAGTTCAAAGTGCCAACAAGCATGTGATAGCATATTCTTTTCACATGCTACGCATTTTCTAGCTATGAGCCTTCTGATATACAGTACATCCTAGGCATGTGTTATCGGCGTATATATTATATACCTATCCGAGTGCTATTAATCTCCTATACATGTGCTAGTGTAGATGCTAGGCACATGCTATGGATATCTCGTATTATTCGCAGGACCTACGCATATCCATTACACTTTCTCTTACGAAAAGAATGTACTTTGCACATGCTCTTCTGAAGTTTCTCGCTTGCAATGCATATACACTTTTTAGGTGCTATGTACATGATATAGAAGTTAACTTTTTTGTCAACCTCTTATTTTTCATTTACCATTTACCAATGTAACATTATTAATTAGTGCAATGAAAAATCCTTGTTCTGGGGGGACCTCCATGCCATCTGCATGCCATGTTCATCACGGCAACCCCTACGCCAGGTAAGTATAATTCTTAAGCTTTGGTCCGGTATTTGATTTCCGTGGTTACATACGAATCGGTGTAAAGCTACAAATAAAAGTCAGCGCCCTCTTTCGATGCGTTTATGTATTATTTCGAATATGCTGAAACAGGATGTGATCGCATGTGCGAAGGACGTATTCAGCATGTGCATTGAATGCACCAAATAATGTTCTATGTTTTATACTTTGCACATGCTAAAAATATGATTTAAGGTTAATCATCAGATTATTCAGATATATACATGCTAAGTGTATATTATAAATGGAAAGATATAATGGCTTCAATATCGATTGAAGTTAGCTTAATAAAGAATATATATTAGGTCATTATCGCATGCTAAAGGTATATACTCGCCATTGACTTTATTTTATGGTATATGCGTAGCATGTGCTTTACATGTACCAAATAATATTCCGTGTTTTATATTTTGCACATGCTAAGGATGGGCTTTTGGGTTAATTCTGATATCGGCAGAGGCATATTTAAAATGAAAGGGTACAACCCCAATGATGGCTTTGAATCTATTAAACGGAAATAGTAAATAATAATTCATACATGTATATGTGAAACGAATAAAACGTGCTGAAGATCTAATGTAAAATTACCTGACCTGATTGATAATCCCTATCACATGCTTAGGATATCTGTGAAATAAAATACTTCTGATATTCTTCAAGGTATATACTTAGCATATGCGCTGAATGTAGTGAAAAGGATCTTAGTTAATGGTAAATCATTATTACATGCTAAATATATAATTAAAAAAAAGGCTTTAGGTGGACTTTTATGGTATGTGCGAATCATATGCGAAAGATCTACGGAAAAAAACAAGTTTGAATCTAAAATTCTTAGCACTTGCTATGGATGTATGTACAGGGATGTGCTCAAAAGGATGTTGGCAGCATATGCTAATCATGTACCGAAACGAACATCTTTTACGGGACATTGAAGGCATATACTTGGCATATGAATCTTCTTTCAATGCTATGTGGGTAGTGCAAAAGGAGGGTCGAAAAAAATGTTCTTATTCATCTAGTTGTCGTAAGAGTTCCGGTTATGCAAAATTATCTTTTACATAAGTAATAAAATACGTTGACAAGTAAAGCAACTATATACCTGTTCTATCTATCGATAAATAAAGAGATATTTTATTGTTTTTCAAACGGACAACCTTGTGTTCAACCATTGTGGTTTCGAGGCACGTCATTTTTTTCTGCAACCGTTTAGAACACTTCCTGAGTTGCTGGAAAATTAAACTAAATAGAACTGAGAGTTAAAGTCGTGTCTAAGCTTCCAATAAAAACTATTGCGATTAAAAAGGATTACAAAACATTTGTACAGAGTGTAATAGTAAATTATATATTAAATACGACTCTAAATTAAGTATTAAGTATTAAGTATTTTAAGTACGGTTATCTATGCAAAGAAAATGCGAAAGTGTTCAATGTGTTGCCGACATTTAGGGGCATTACTATTTTAACCTGAAATGTAGGTATTTCACTAATTATAAAAGCTTTTATGCTTTTCAATTAACTAAATGTTTGTAAATAGACCAAATAAAGTAGTATGTGGTTAAAAATTTGATTGTATGTTATTAGATATCATTAGGTACGTCAATGTTATTGTTAAATGTCACAATAAATGTCGACAGTGCGATTTTTGACGTTTACAAAACATGGGCGTAGAAGAAAAACATTGAAACTGGTTCTAAGGCAACAAACCTTCATTAATAAGAATAAAATGATCTGGATGCATATATTATTCGGTATATTAATTATTGTTCTGATACTTGTTAAAACCCATTTAATCATCCCCCACATTTCACCAGGACTTCAATATCATATTGGTAGAAATGAATCCAGAGAAGTAGTACCTAGGTCTGGATCTATTTGGATATAGAAAGGTAAATAAACAACGTATATATGGGCGACGACCCAGCACTGTAGTGGAACGCGTTCAATGCGATAATTACAGTCAAGCAAGGTCGGACATGGTTAGTACTTGGATGGGTGACGACCATGTCAGGGAAAACCATCGTATAGGGCCCGTACAGCCTGCAGCCGACTAGCATATCACAGCTCGCAGGCATTATACCAATGAGCACGAGGTATAATGTAGATATGCCGTCTTTCGGAGGAGACGTAAAACCGAGGTCCCGAGTCCATGGATGTTGGGCTCGTTAAAGAACGCTACCACTGGTTGGAACACTAGTGGGTTCGCCAAAATTTCCGGTTAGGGGTAGAGTGCTCCCGGCGTCGGTGATTAGCCTCAGTCGCAGAAATAGACCGACGTTAAATAACAGAATAAAAAAAAAAAAAAAAAAAAAAAAAAAAAAAAAAAAAAAAAAAAAAA
>CAJUYI010003274.1:15575-39977 GCA_910591695.1 Galerucella pusilla | reverse complement strand
TTGTTTTCTGCAGATCTAAAAATGAAATAATACATTTGACCATCATACAGCAAAGAATATTTGATGAAGAAACTCCAAACCGCAACATTTCAGTTAATGCAGTTCATCCAGGATATGTCATTACTGATATGACCAGCAAAAAAGGCGATTTGACTACCGAAGAAGGTGCTAAAAGTTCACTGTTTGCCGCACTGGATACTAATTTGAAAGGAAAATATATTTGGTATGATTGTAAAGTGATCGACTGGTTTACCGATAGTACACCAAAGTATTAATTTAATACTCTGGATGTCTACAAGGATTATTTAAGTTCCTTTATAAACGATAAAAAATAAAATATGATTGAAATGTTCTTGTTATCAATTTTTGTCAATGGCATCTTTGACAGCTACAAATTATTCTCAAATAAAACAAGAAGGACGAAGAACCCATTGATTAAACAAAAATAAATAAATTATATTGTGGTGCCATTCACTGAGACCTAAAAGATCTATTGTGCCCACTTACTTCTGCTCTGAGGACAGTCTCAGAGACTAGTATCTCATTTAGTCCTATTTCCATGAGGAAATTTAGGATATCTGCAGGCTTCAATTTAGGAAAATGTCCCTCTTCTATCCAATACTCTTCTAGGTGTTGTGCCCTAGGATTCATTCATTTATATTACTAAGAACTAACAAAAATGTATAAAAAGTTATATGGCATGAAAAAATTATTGTTTTTGACATGGTGTAGAGAACAAGGTGTGTTACCGCACACGACCGATAAAAAAAACTTCCAAAACGCCGCCATAATATTGTAAAATCAGCCAATCAGAAAATAACGCGCGAAATCAAACGCTTGACAAATAACTAAATTTGAAACGAAAACAAGAGACAAAATCTTTATTTAACAATAAAGAAACTCACTTAATGTTCAGAGTTCACAATTTATTACAAAAATGAACGATTATGGTTCATTTACGATAAGTTTGCAATTTTGACATTTGTAGTAACAATTGCAGCCACTAAACAAAATCTAAATATCCAAAGTGTAAATGGAATAATTAATCATATAAAGGGGGAAGTTATGGTCCCAAAGTTGGCTGCCGTGTCCGGGGTTGCCAGACTTATGTTGTCAAAATCAGACAATTTTTTCAGAATTTCATGTGATGGTTTGTCGTTTTCATTCGCATTTTATACTTTGTTATTTACTGTGCAAGATATAATCTGTTATTTTCATAACTATTTAAAAGAAAGTATCGGCGTCGCAATGCATGAGTCTTTATCAAAAGTGGTTGCAAGGAGATAGTAGCATCCCTAATATCATATTTTGAGAGATAATGAGATAACGGTGGACCACTAATTCCGATTACTTCTGTAAGAGATGTGAGTTTTTAATAAATACATTGTTACTTACTACTGCAATAACGATGCAATTCAACATGGGCATTTTTCAGTTGAACTTATGGTTTCAAACTTGAAATTTATGTATTTCCTCATCAAAATTTTATAATTTCTGCTCCTATTTTTGAGTTGAATGTAATTTATACAATAAACATATTTTTATGCCGAAAGCTGGAAAAAATTTACAACGTGGCAACGATGTGAAACATCTGTCATGTTTTGTTATTGCAGTTATGACAGTCAAAACATTAAACATGATTGGCAATATGGCGGCGTTTTGTAAGGTGCGCAGAACATGACGAAAATTCGTCTTCCGTGGGAGCACACCTTCTTCTCTTTTACACCATGGTTTTAGAAACATTTTTAGAATAGAACAGCAACAAAATACTGTCTACTTGTTTTAAATGGGCCAAAATAATACTACTAAATGATAATAAATTGGAACTGTTTGAAATAATCTCAACAAATTTAACGGTAATGAGTTTTAATTTATTTTAATGAAAAGTGTCTTCTATGTATAACAATTATTATTCATAAACAAAATTAGAGCGTGAAGTGGTGAACTTTAAAATTTGGTTTCTCTTCTTTTTTTACAAAAGTTAAGCGATAAACGATTCCTGCACTAAGTAGCACAATAAACCACTACAATTATGATTGTTTAACTGAAATAAAAGAAATTATCCATTTTGGACGAACAAAAATGGCTTCTAATGATTTTATTTGCTTCCTCTTGTTACTTTCTGTCTAATTTAATTTCAATGGGCCTTTTCAGTAGATGCTTAAATCTCAAAACAAATATTTCATTTGAAAGCTTACTGATGATTTTTCATTTTGTGTAGTTTTGTTTTGAATATACATGTCACAAAGCTGAATAAAAAGTTAAACAAATATTAGGGTAATTTGAACACCCGTTTGACTTTGGGACTAGTGACGTCATAAGGTTCTGGAGTTATGTTATCAGTATTTGTCAGAATGGCTGGCCAAATGCTGCTACGGCTACAGCCGAGGCCAAAATACCCGACGAAAAAACAAATGTTTCTCGTTTTGATCAACTTCTTTTGAGCTTTTGCTTTTTCGAACCATGATTTTCGTCTGTTTTAATCTCGAGGAACGTAAATGAATATTTTGCTTGGGCAATTTATATTGTTACTTCAACAAAAACAAATAATCCAAAAATATAAATTTCGAGGTTACATGAGATGTCAAAATCAAAAACCAGGGAAGCAAACTTTACAAATCCTATGGAAATAACGGTCTGTCGTTTTCAAGGTCGTAGGCTCTTTGACGTCACGAAGGATGGAGTGACGTCACGTTCAAACCACGCGCTGTTTTCCGTACTTTTGATAATTTTTTTAAGATAGAAATCAAGCTCAAAAAAATATAAAAAAATAAGGGGACATTTTTTCATGAAATACTTTAATTTAAACCAATAAAAAAAATTACTGAAAAGGCCCATTGTAATGCTTCTTAGAAGATACTCACTTTCCAACATGGTACCATTTCAGTTACTTAATAATGTTCGCTTATCAAAATTACAACCAAAGCACTCCAGCCGGTAAATGGCCTCGCCCCGCTACCTTCTCCAGTCTTATCATTGTATTGTTCCCATATATACCCGCTTTTAAAGTATTGCTGCATGACATTTTTTATTATATTTTGCCTCAATTCCACGTAAATTTCTTTCGCCAAAGCTTGATATGGCCCATCCACTTTCGAATAGTGATGTAAAGCCTTGGCAGCTAAGTAATTGATATTACACCAAATTTGCCCCCTCCAATATGGTGGATCATGTTCAGTGTTTCTCTTCATATATACAGGAGCATTTTTTGATAAGGATCGTAGACCGTAAGGAGTCCATAATAAATCCGGGCTGTATAAATTCTTCAAGGTTTTTTCTAGCTTGTTAGAATCCGGTGCTAAAATTTGTAAGAGGAATGGAAATAAGCTTACGTAACCGAAAGTTGAGTCCACCAAGCGATACTCCGGCTTTTTGGTTACAACTCTTTGCATCTCCAAGTTTTGATTTTGGGATCTTGGCAATGGTTTTGGCCTTTCTAATCGGACAGCATCCGTGTGGAGACCGTAATCGGCGTATATTTGGGCGTATTCAGACCAATGTAATTCGTCCATTAACTGGAATAAAAACAGGAATATATTTTTCCGTCGACCGTGTATTAACATATGCTATTAACGTTCTAAAAAATGGGACTAAATCATACATTAATGACCCCTATTAATGCATTAATTTCTCTGTAGGCAACCCAACGCACATCTTATACCTTATATTCATATTGACAGTTACCTGTGGTGTAGGCAACCAAACATACATTTTGTAGCATATTGACTAATGAGTGGCTGCGCTATCGTGGGGTTTGACAACGAAAAAGAAGAAGCCGAGTGACGGCTCTCTTTTCCCTCGGTTTTTAGATGGATATAACCTATGAAGCAACATGTACTTTTTGTAAAAGTTATAATAGTTAATTAATATAGTTTATGTTAGTTCCCAGTGTTTAATATTTCCTGGATTACTCTATATAACAGTGGCGACGAGGATGGTATTTATAAAGTAAACAGTCTTCCATTTGGGACCAAACCAGCATGTTCGATTTTCCAGAGAATAGTCGAGAAAGTACTTTAAGGTTGTAAAGGAACTGTAAATTATCTAGATGATGTAGTGGTAACAGGAAAAGAGAGCCGTCACTCAGCTTCTTCTTTTTCGTTGTCAAACGCCGTCACTCAGCTTCTTCTTTTTCGTTGTCAAACCCCACGATAGCGCAGCCACTCATTAGTCAATATGCTACACATTTCAGTGACATTATTCTTTTTTGACAATGACAAATAAATATTTTTATTAGAACTTTAGTTTTTTACGTTAGGTTGGAGCGAAGCGACAGGGAGTGATTCGCAAAAGATCTGACCGTAACGTTACGTTACGTTGCTGCGTTATGTGCCTTGGAGCCTCTCTCTCTAGTTTACGAAGCAGCGATTCATATACTTCGGCCGGGAATCGAACCCGGGCCTCCCGCGTGGCAGGCGAGCATTCTGCCACTGATCCACCGAAGCTACATTAAAATTCGATGCAAAGCTGGTATTCGCAGTGCTGGTGATATACTTGAATTTATTCGGATACATTTTTTACTATTATTTCCATAATTTTTTGCAAGATTGATCTTTTTTAGAACTTTAGTTTTTTACGTTAGGTTGGAGCGACCGGGGGTCGCGGCGCAAAAGATCTGACCGTTACGTTGCTGCGTTTTGTGCCTGCGTTATGTGTTTAAGAAGCAGCGATTCATAGGCAAGAGAAAACTGTAATGCCGCCATATATCGATGTCTCGGGTTTAAATTTTACACAAAAGTTGATAATTTAATAGTATAATAATCGATTGTTGATAATCGATTAGGAGATATACCTTACAGTTACGCACGTCCGTTTTAAACTGAAAAAAAAATGCTGGAAAGATTTTAAATTAATCGATAGATTGAAGAAAAAACAGAGGACAGAATTTTGTAACGAAATAGTTCATCTACCACTCTACAACTTAATGATAATCGATTGTTAATCGATCAAAAATAATCGATTATAAATTGATTAATAATGATCGATCGTATATCGATCAAAAATAATCGATTAACAATCAATTGATAAATATCTTCTGTATGTTCCTTGTGGTATATTATTCATTTTTTTTTAATTTCTTGGGAAATTAAACCACAATATTTTTCAATTCTTTATTTCAACGTTTCGGTAGCGTTCCAGCTACCGTTGTCAAGAAAAAATAAGTAGAAATCAAAATAATTTTTGATTGTCTAGTTGTCAAATTTCTTCTGTTGTGTCAGTTAGGGATAAAAATTGATTTCTACTTATTTTTTCTTGAAAACGGTAGCTGGAACGCTACCGAAACGTTGAAATAAAGAATTTAAAAATATTGTGGTTTAATTTCCCAAGAAATTAAAAAAAGTATCAATTGATAATAATCGATTGGAAACAATCGACTTTTAATCGATTGGAAATATATGAATATTTATCGATTATATACAATCGGTTATTAATCGATTGTTTGGAGGATTCACAATAATCGATTGAGGTTAATCGATAATTAATCGATTGTTGATAATCGATTATGAATCGATTGCTGATAAACGATTGTTGAAAATCGACTATTTAGGGTGGGTATTATAAAACTATTTTGACATATAACTGAAAGTTAACTTGTAGAAAGACGTCACATGTTATAGTTAACTTCAAAATGGCGGAGTTAACTTTGTCGGGTGGAAGAGGTATCGATTAAAGTTAACTTTATGGAAAAACCACGTTTTCGTGATTTGATAGTTGCTCTGTTCTATCGGTTCTGTCAACAATTTGGAATTTATAACCTTATATTGTGAATATTTTGATTGCTTTTACTTTGTTTTCTTTGAATTTTGCAATGTTAACAAACGATATCCAAAATATTTTTAAGGACCTTTCAACCGACGATGAAGAGGAAGATATGAATAATGATAGAAGAGATTCAATTTCCTCAATCAGACAAGAGCAAATGAAATAAAAATTCGATATGGGAACGAAATAACAAATACACCAAAAAGACATATCAAAACTAGACCATAAAACTAATGTCAAAATGCCAAAACTTTGGGCCATAGAGAATATTTCTCTATGCTCCAGGCTATTCTTCTTTTTATTTCTCTTCTTTTTTTGGAAATGAAACTTTTATAAAACTCACATTTTAAAACCTAAAGTTAACTTGACTGTTAAATTCAAAGTTAACTCCAAGACATGTTTATAATACCCGCCCTTAATCTATTACTGATAATCGATCATTTAATCGATCGAAAATCATCGATAATTAATCAATGGATGATAATTGATAATAATCGATTATATATGGATTGTTAAATGAAGTTTCATCCAGAGTAAAATAATGTCTTATATTAATATATGTGTGTTTATTTATTGATCCAAAAATGCGATTATTGCTTAAAATGAACTAAAGTTCTTACCGTGTGTCCCGTGACACGTTCTTCAATTTTTTTTTTAAATATTGAGAAAAACGAATAGAACTTATACAGTCGACGGGAAAGCTTTGTAACTAACACGAGTATTGAAAGGGCAATTAACAATCTCGAAAATTATCTCGATTGTTAATGGCCCTCATTAATACACTTGTTGGTTAAATAACTATTACCTTATTATTTAATAAATATGCTGCCGTCTGTTCATATTTATACCCGTCGCTTCCTAAAATTTTAGCTAAACGTGCCATAGTTTTGGAAGCCACTGCCATCCAACAGTATAGATCGATATGTCTTTCCTCGTCAGTGGGATGCGATGCTCTAGGATAATCATCTAAGCCAGAAGTTAAAGTTTTCGGATTTAATTCTCTAGTAGTCTGAGCATCACGTCCACGCCATCTGTAAGACCCGGGAGCATTGCCTTTCTGAGTGGTATTGAACCATGCATACCAAGCCTGCAAACAAAACAATTATTCATCAAGTTAATTTATCGTATACATGTACTTACTTGCAGCCTAGGATACAATCGTTCTAATAAATTAAATCTTTCTCCGATCAATTGGGATTCATATCTATCTAGAATGTTTTCTAATGTTAAGAAGAAGGTAGGTGGATTAGCGTTCGTATTTCGTTGTACAACAAATTCACTAGGTACTTTAGCTAAAGCTTCTACTCCGAGAATTTGTTCTCTGGGAATCCAACCTTCTACGTTTATAAGATCAAACCAGTGACTGATTATGTCTAATTCAATATCAAGATTCCATTGAGATATTAGAAAACCGTGAAAACCTTCGTCCCAAAGAAAACCGCGGGGAAAAAAGCTCCTGAAATTGTTGTTTCAATATTATACTAAATCACACCATCTGTGTACTCTGTGATTATACAACACATTACTCATTTACATTTCACTGACAGCTATAAATAGAAAAGCTAAAAATTAGGTTAAGTTTCATTTTGAGAGAATAAAATGTGTTCTAGTTCCATATACATTAAATTATCTCGGTAAAATCACAAAATAAAAAGAACAGGACTATATGACAGTTTAACAGTATTTAAGAGTAACTTTTGTTTAATTTTCCTGACCAATCTCAACATTATTGGAAAAAGAATATTTAAACAAACGTATAAAAATACCTTGAAGGAACTGCAGTATATAATGGTGCTCTCCAATAGTAAACAGGTTCTTTTATATAGTTACTTTGAACACGAGAAGCTCCATAAAAATATCCAATTCCTCCAATCATATTACTCAAGGCAGCTTGGGCAAAATTAATTTCCTTTTCAGTATACCTATAAAATAATGTAATTTTTAAATAGTGTTATTTCAAACAATTCAATTATATAATATGATCAAAGACATAAGCTTATTGTTAGCTAATTCAAGATTTTAGGTAGGTACTCACCCTTTTTCTTTTAAGTTGAAAGTATTTTCGAATTTTTCAGAAAATTGACTTTGATGCAATTTAAGAGTCTTTGTATAAACATCTCCAGCTAATTTTTCTCGATGGCTAGTATCAGATTCGTAAATAATATCAACTGTAAAAGGAACTTTTCCTGTTAATTGTATTGCTACTAAGTTTGGTTCTTTCTGGAAATAAAAAAAGTACAATTCAAAAACTATACTTATTATTTGTAGAGATATCAGAAGCTAGGAATTGAAAAAAAAATACCCTTTCATTTCCAGCAAAAGATGGTAATTGACCAGCTAATACAATTTTTCTTTGAGAAGTTGGATTGTCTTGAGCAAGTCTTAACGAAGATATCACAGTTTCTTTGATAACGTGCAAACCTGGTGTTCTAGTACTTAAAAATGATTCATGTTGCAAAATACCTTGAAAAATAGAAATGATATATTTTATTTTATAGTGTTCTGTATATAATTCAATAAAGATTACCATAAACATTTGTTCCATCACATTATTTAAAAATTAAACTATTCAGTATTTACCTGAACTATTAATAAATTTTAATCTAAAATTCCCTAAAGTAGATGTTTTTCCCTTAATTCCAGTAATCTTAGTTGCTGAATTTGTGGATTCTAAGAAACCTTTTGTTTCTTCATCTAGTGCCATGTACCAAATCAATGAAACTTCTTCACTTTTAATGTTTGAACTGCTTTTCTGAAACATTGTTATGTTTATAACATTGTAGAGTGAGAAATTATTCCAATTTGTAAATCTTGAAAATGTAATTATATTCTCACCACATAATCCACTTCAACTCTAGCAGACCAATCACCTCCATGCATACCTCCTGGTCGTTTTACAAATGATGTTATAAGTTTAAAAGACCCATCAATAATTTCTTGGATGCCAAAATTATTACCATCATGCTGTAGCCAACCATATTTATTTAAATTATCACCTTGCTCACACCAATGTCTACAAATTTATGGTTAATAATAAAGGTTTTCAACCAATAAGAAGCAGTTCAAAGATTTGCACTGCAATTATTATACCTTATACCGTCCCCTCCTGGGCCCAGTCTTTGAGGAAAATACCATATCAGACCTGTTACAACAGAATGGGGATCTCGTGTTTTCAATCCAAAGTAATTTCCAGGTCTATAGCTACCCCAAAACAATTCAGGAACATCTAAACCACTTTTAGAAACTACCTAAAAAACTTAATTAGATTTCAAGAAATCACAAAGTTAATTCTAATATTACCTTTTTATCATCAAATGGTGTATTTATTCTAGTTTCTAAGTATCCCATATATCCAAAACATATGGCTATACTTAATACAATAATTACTACAAGATGTTTCCAATAATGTAAAAATCCAACTGGCTCAGAAGACTGATTTTTTGAAATACTACTGCCATTACTACTGCTGCTGTTGGTTCCTTTATCAATTTGATTGCTATCTGAATTTACCTGAGATCTACGTTGACGAACCATGTTTAAATATTTTTAGTAATCAATGTAATAATACTACCAATAAATATACTTTGAATCAATGAGAGAGTTGTAGAATATTTTTATACCTTCCAAACTTTTCATTTAGGTGATTTGTGTTTCACATTCAAATATCGTGTTCGTGGCATAAACAAAATCACAACACAACCCAACAAAATAAATCAAACAAACATATTATTTATAAAGGTAAATGAGTGTTTATCAGTGGTTATATCAGTAGTTACTGTACTTAGGCAAGGCAAGTAAGACAACCATCTTTTAAAACTATCCTAATATTACCACCGTGAAGAAATTTTGATTGATTCATTTCATCTTATCCAATATACAAGTTTTTTTTAAATCTATGTATTTATCAATAAAATCTTGATTCTTATTATTAGTACATATAGTTTTGCATGTTATAAAATATTTGTTTACGTGCTGTCAAGGTCAAGGTGTCAAGCCATTCCCAAAACGTCAAAAAATTGTCATACATGTCTGAATGTCATGTGTCAATTGTCAAAACTCATATGGAAGGATTGGAAATTGGTTATGGTTGGACTGATGAGAAGGAAATAAATTCTTTTTACAAAATAGGACATGTCAACAGCAATTATGGATTTAAAAAGTCTCGTGGAACAACTTGAGAATAAGTCCGAACCAATTTTTAAAGAAAACACATCCACAATTACTCAAGGTAGCGATTAGATTTGGTAGTTAGGTACTTACTTGATAAAAATCTTAACATTTTGCAGGCATACTCGAAGGTAAAACTACAATTCTGAGTTTAATAGAACATCTAGATCAATTACTAACAGACGAACATGTCTCCAAGAGGGAACTAGGTATATCAATATTAACTGAAGTTTTAATAGGCATTCCATTTGATAATTTAACTGAGCACCAGCTAGAAGTTTTAGCTTTATTCTATAAAAGCAAACTTGAAGATAGTCACCAGGTACATTTAATATATTAATTTATATAGAATTCCTTCCTAATAATTTATATTCTAGCTAATACCTAATGCTTTGTCGGGAATATTAACATTAATTCAATTTAAAAGATTCCCTGGAAACACGATACCAGTGTTACTAAATTCCATTTTCAAAAATGTACCCTGTCAACAACAACACAGGGTAGATAGGTACAACATATATCAGATCTTAGAATTTTCATTAAGGGCATTTAAAGAAGGTAATATACTTATAGATTAGAGGTTCATAATTAATAATGTTTGTTTTTAGAATTACTTGCATTGAAGTTAGAATTTGTATATATGGTATTAATGACTGTAGATGGAGAACGAGATCCTAAAAATTTATTGTTTCTATTCAAATGGATGAAAGTATTCCTAAGTAGTTTTTCTCTGCAGCATTTGACAGAAGATATTTTTGATGTATTAGCATGTTACTTCCCTGTGGATTTCAGAGCACCTACTAATGAAACTGTGAGTAACTTGCATATTTTATTTTACTTTCCAAAGGAATGGCGTCACATTTACATATTTATTTTTTTATGCTTTTGTCAAGCAATATTTTAGAAAAGCTTCTACCCATATCTGATCCTCGATCTGATCAATTGCACCAAAAATAATATTACATCTTTTCAGAATATTACAAGAGAATCTTTGGCCGAAGCTTTGTCTCCATGCCTTTGTGCTATTCCAGAGTTTGGTGACTCAGGCATAACTTTGGCATTGGAAAAATTGGACTCATCTTTAGAAATAGCAAAAACTGATAGTTTAAAACTTCTGGTATGTAAATACAACCTGTGTTCTAGATGAAATTTTTTATTTGTCTGATCAATTACTCCTGCAACTATATTGTTTTAGAAAGAAGGTTGTGCTACATACCCAACTACAGTGTATATAGAAAAAGCACCAGAAATATGGTCTTTGATTCAAAAAGAAATTTTAACAGGCACTTCTAACGAAATCACATTGCAGTGCTTAGAAACATTTTCAGCAGTTATTTCAAAAATATCTGAAGATGAAACTGATGCGTGTCTAGATGTTATACACAACATATTTGATACTTTAAAAGGCAATCTATTACCAGACTCTAAGCTGTTTGAAAAGTCATCCATAATTTTAGTATATATTGCTGTAGGATCTCAACGATCATGTAAATATTTAACCAAAGAAATAGTACCGATCTTGACCAACATTTACAACATGACAGCTTATAACGATCAACGTTCTGTTATCCTTAAAACATTAGTTGAATTTACCAAAGTATATTTAAAATATCACAAGAGTTTACTGGATGAAGAAATTTCCGAACTACGGAAAGTTCCTGTATTGTGTCTAGAAATACTTAATTTTGGTGAAGAAAGTAGAAAAATTGCTTTTGACTGTTTAAATAGTTTGATACCGTATTTGACAAATGATGTAAGTAGAAAATAATTTTGTAATTTAATTTTTTCTATGTTTTATGAAGACTTCTGTGATACCAGTAAGATTTTCAGATAATCTAAAGAGATACTTCATTATGTCATGAGAAAAATCCATCAAATCAAGTGAATAAAAAACTAAATACTCACTATAATTACTTTTCCTGAAAAACAAACATTTTAGTTAGGGAGGCGAATAGTGGATTTTTCGGGAATACTCGAGCGTGGCAGCAACCTATAAAATCTGACGCACTCGAGTATTTCAAAAGAAATTTTTTTTTGCATTTTCAAAAATTTGTCGTAACTTATCGTCACGCCGAAATCGTCAGTTTTTTTAAAGGGAGCTTTCTTGGGTTCTATTTAACACCCCTTCTGACGCGCTCGAGTGAATTGTTTTTCTGTGGATTTTTGACTACTTTATATGCTTACCCCCACCACGCAAACCGGCAGATTAGTATACCGTTGTTATCAGAGGCACTTGGGGCATACATGGTATAAATATCTGACGCGCTCGAGAATGCCCAAATAACTGTATTTTTTAACATTTTTGAAAAACCGCACACGCCATACCCACCGCTAAAATGGTTTTTACCATACGAGCTTTTCTTTTCGGAATTACTTTATCTTTCGATTTTGACGGCGCTCGAGAATGTCGCCATTTAGCGACCTCGCCTCCCTAACTATTGTTTATGATGCTGATAATTTACATTTTGTTACAGTTGAAACCTAAATTATATTCAACTTTACAATCTTCAATTTTTGCACACAATCAACCAGAAACTGAAGCATTGTTCCTACAATGTATCCAAACTGCTGCAGCTCATTTTCCAGATGAAGTTAGAGAGCACATATTTACAGGATTAAATCCTCAACCATTCACATTGAATAGTATTTTGAATGCAATGTCTGTTTTAATTAATTTCAAAGAATTTCGACAGTTTGTTATAGAAACTTATTTAGAGTCTATTAAATGTCCTGAATTTTCCAGTATAGCCATAAAAAATATAAGATGTTTAGTTGAAAAGGAACATAAAAATGGGGAGCTACTCAAGTACTTAATAGGAATGAAATTATTACAAAACTTGATAGAATTGGTTTTAGTTAATAATTGTACAGAGATGGATGTTTTAAAAGATGTTTTCATAATTTTAAAATTATTAATTTGTCCTCAAGAAAGTACTGTCCAGAAAGAAATTCTAGATAAATATTTTAATATTATTTTTGATAAAATTCAACATAATGATATGCATTTAGCAATAATGAATGGTTTGGTATCTGGTTTACAAAAAGATGTGACTGCTGATCACAAACTATTAGATGTTTGTTTCAATTTAAGTAATGAATGCCAAAAAGAGGACGTCAAAATCATTGCTTCTCAATGTTTAGCAAATTTGATTAACAAAATGAAAGATGGTAAGTTTCATTTTCAGTTTTAACAATCGTACTCCACAATTAGACATGTTTGGGTACTAATTTTTTTTATTTTTGCTCTCGACCAAAAAAAGATTCCCCTGATAATCTGAGCTCTTAATATTTTCTCTAAGTACTCGCCGAAAGCGTTAAACATTTCCCATTTAAAATGATGATTATTTTAGAATATCTATATCTCTAATTTATTTTTAGAAGAAAATTTACTTGAATTTTTAAAGAAAGCTCAAGAAAAATGTTCAACTTTGGTATCGTCATCTAGTAGAAGCACAATTTTGACATCATCATTTATAACAAAAGCATTATTAATGAGAAATCATCCATATGGGCTAGTGTGGTTGAACTGGGTAAGGCTTATTTTTTTTATACAATCAAATGTATCCACCTTTACCTTGTTTTTAAACTAAGAGGAGAGATTTGAATTTAAGTTGTCATTTCTGCAGCCTAGTGATTGGTTAAATTGCCGCTCGTTTCACACAGCATTTTTGATACAACTGACAACGATATTTGTGTTTATATGGAAATATTATAACCTCAATCTTTATTAGGTACATATTTTTCACTTTTGTTGTTTTATTTTTAACTAAGTATTATATTTCAACCAAGTTAAGTGCTATTTTCATTATTTATTCAGTTTGATAAACAAAATCTATGCTTGTTTTTTCTTGTTAATAATATGAATTTCCAAGTAAAATTTTATTATTGTGAATATTTCTACATCAAGTTTTATTCACATTACAGTATTGAACATTATTATGGTATTTCTAATAATCAAAATTTCTGTTGACTTCTAGTTCGTGCTCAAATGTGAATAGAGAATAATTTAAACATACAGTAGCTTTTTTGTACATATTTATTTCATCCAATTTGACGTGAATTACTTATGATAACCTTACATTTTGTTCACAATAATGTGACATTTGAGTCATATTTCATTCACATTCCCTGTTAAACCCGGTTGGAGTATCTCGGTGAAGGTGGTGGGAGGCGACTACGTCATAATGACGTCAACATTAACCATTTCTGAAATCCTATTTCTTTCACTTTACGTTTACCCACTGTAATGTAAATATAAACTAACATGTATTTTTAATCCGAGAGAAAAAACATTTGTTGATTGTAATCCTAATTATTGTTCATGTCTATGAAAATTAAATATGAAAAAATTAAGTTGTGTGCAACCATGTTCTGACCCCTGTTTTGCTAAAAAATACTTCACTCTCCTTATCTTTACCATTTCGTACGTAATATTTGTACATTTTCCCGTGAATCTCGCACCATAGATAAAAAATCTCGTACTTCGATATTCATTCCATTAATTTCTAATTTGAATGTTTCCATATTATTTCATTATCTATATTATTTTGTAAGCAAATCTTCAAGTTCAGCCATAGCACACTTTCTTTCTCTATGGTATGAAATACTTCACTATTTTATGCTCTACAAGCTCAACTTCAACCACCTTTACCTATTATGGAGCTGGTAAACCCAAAGGCAGGTAGGGGAGGTGTACCCAAACGGAAATGACGTCACGGTTAAACTCAATCAAATATTATTATCAGCTTTAACCATGACGGGTAATGTGAATGAAATATACCGTTGGTTACAACTTTCGCCATGGCATGTGGCCAATGATGATTCAAATTGTAGACTTGCAATGATGCCTCATTGGACACGACATCTGCGAGCAATATAATACATATGTCACATAATTGTCAATTAGTTCGAAAAGTCTGCAGACTACCCTTTCGGAACTCCCTCTTAATCTAGTAACTTTTAGTGGTGTAAGTGAGGTTTCTTAAAATGCTCCTCCTAGTTTAAAAACAAGGTATAGGCAGGATTTTATGAATTTGGTAAATATTCAAAATTTTGCAGTTGTTGGGGCTATTAGAACAACATAAAGAGGTAGCCGAGGGACTTCGGATCATTATGAAAGAAGATTGTGATTCACTGGGCGTTGACAACCATTGCTACATATCGTAAGTATAATTTAAAGTGATTTTACGCTTGTACCTCAGCTTCTTTCATATTTTTACCGAATTGTTTCAAAAATTGTGTTCTTTTTAGCTGCAGTTCCAGCAAGAACTGTCTGACACATATCTTTATTTTTTATTGGCATGTTTTAGAGGTGCTTTAATTCGTGTAGAAAAATTGCTTAAAGTATTAATACTTAATATTGATTTTTTTCAGTCCACTTTATAGACAAAAAACATTCGTTCACTCGACGAATAAGATAGCTGAAAAATATGACCACGGCAAAAATGGATACTTGACTGCATTAGGATATTTATTAGAATTCGCTCCTTTACAGGCAATTGTACTTCAGTTTCCAAAAGTGAGTAGCGGCACAAGATAATCACAATAATATACCAATTCAGTTGTCAAATTAGACCGACTGTGCTGACGTCACTGTTTTGTATTTCAATGTCGTTCGTTTTACAGGTATATAGATATATTTTGTTGTGTTTAGAGAAAAACAACGAGTCTCAAATATTACAAGTTATTTTAACAATCACCAGAACTCTCTGCAATACTAATAGTGCCTTAATAGAACAGCATTTAGAAGATTTTCTCGATAGGATATTGAATCTCACACACTTTGAACAAAGTATGGTAAGTATAACCAAAGATTACAAATTGTAGTAGTAGTTTGCGTTGAAATAAGTAAATAAATTTTTTACCTATTTTCAGACAGTACGAAAAGCAGCACTGCAATGCCTTATAATATTTACAACGACTTTCCCCGTATATAAATTGTTACCGTTAAAATCAAGGGTTGTTCAACAATTGGGGCTATGCGTTGACGACAAAAAAAGATTTGTAAGAAAAGATGCAATGGAAGCGAGATCCTTGTGGTTCCTGTTGGATGCTCCTGTTTGATTGTTTTTAGTTGTTAACTAGTTACAGATTAAAAAATACTTTTTGATGTATTGTTTTATTTTTAAAATATCCCCAATATTTAACAAATATGATATTAATAGAGGGTGGAGTCCGGCCCAGGGAGTCTAATTGAATCTAATTGAATCCTCGGATAAGCTGTTATAGTAGTCTTGTCTGTGAATTATATTCCTGGTTACACCAAATCCATTTCTTGCAGGTCATAACTAAGATCATTGTCTATAATATAGACAATGCTAAGATCCATATTTTTTGACAAGGGCATGACAGGCGGCCTGACGATAAACAATTAGTTGGATAGATAATATATGTTATTTGGTGGTTAATTTGTATTGAGTTATGATCCTTTTTGAATATAAACAGCCTCGAAAAACTTGGTAGAAGTAGGTGTGATATTCAATTCATACCCAAACCAGGGAAGGATGTATTAAACCTTACCAAAAGCATTCCGGCCAATTAGCTCTTTTTAAAAACAATGGAGAGGCTATGTGAGAGGTATATAAGAGAGCTAGCTCATCACCCATTTCATCCAAACCAGCATGCAGATCTTTGGGAAATAAAAAGTAGCTACAACCTGGGTAACTTCATAGATAATGTGGGACCGTTATTGATAAAACAACATTTCCCAGCAACTCAACACCAGGAATGTACCCCTGGTACCTAGTAGGAGAATGAATACACTCAAGATGCTCCCTGGTAGAGCAATGAGTATCAATGTAGAGGACATCACAGTGAGAGGACTGATCATGATGTCCACAAGGAGGGGAGTTATCACCCACTGTCTATCAATCCCAAGAAGACTGAGATGGTCCTTTTCTCAGGAAAAAAAGATTATATCGTGCTTAGAGCCCCCAGAAATCTTCAAAAGCAAATAAAACATCTCTGAAGAGGTAAAATACCTTGGTATTACCCTCGACAGGAAGCTAACATGGAACTCCCTCCTACAGAGCAAATAGAGCCTATGTGGCTTATGAGCAATGTCGGAGGCGACGGTGGGACGCACATGCGGGGTTTTCATTTTTCTCCCCGTGTGGTCACCTAGATCTTCACTGCAATCATAAGACCTATGTTAACGTACGGAGCCATATTGCATGTGGTCCGAAGGTTCTAAAAGCAACGGCCATCCAGAAATTATATATCGAATACAGATAATTACTTGTTCAAATATCACAAGAGCCATGAGAACAACACCAATGACGGCAATGATATTAATCCCTAGTCTGACTCCTCTGGAGTTGTACATACGTCAATAATTGATAGTAAGTCTATGACGAGAAGCTGCAATAGCTCTGCTGCAGGCAGTCATTGATACGATTGAACCTAAGTTTGTGTTTACTTAGCCACTGCCGACTTCGACAATTGCGGAACTAGCCATGCTCAATCCCTAAAGACTTGCCGGTCTTCTGAGACAACTCAACCGTTCCGAGTGATATTCAGCAGATAACGTTCTAGCTATTTTGTGTTGAATACTGGTATTCAGTGTTGCTACAGGATCTGAAAATTCCGGGCCAGATTTTTGGAATTTGGGCCAACTCTTGACTCGTTTTTTTTTTCGTGTTAAACTGTGTTGGAACTGATAATTTTGTATTTTCCTTATTTGGGAACAACACCAAAGTCACCAAACCATAGAGAAATTTCTCTATGGACCAAACCCATGAAGAAAAACTTATTATTTCTCTATAACCAAACCTCAACCCAACCGTAAAATCTAAAATGACAAATTATTCTTTTTAATTCTCCAATAACAGCAGCAGGGCATGACTGTCATTGGCTGTGTTCAGCTTAGTCAGTAATGAACGAGAAACAGTTCACACTGTTCACAGTGGACAGGCGGGAAATACGGACCAGATTTCGAAAAGAGGTGCCAAGGGCCACTCCGTCTTAAAAAGGGCCAGATCTGGCCATATCGGGCCACCTGTGGCAACGCAGCTGGTATTTAAAGGTGTCTCTCTGTTTCATATAAGAACAATCCACGTGAAGTTTGCCAACTGTCTTGCGCAGATGTCGCCCTGCCATTCGCGTAACAAACGTTTCATGCCGACAGCTATTTTATTATTGACATTTGAGGTTCTGTTTGAAGCAATCATTTATACTGTCGAATATTTTTGATTTTTGAATATTTTAACACGTTTAGCTAGTTTTATCTGTGAGTGTTGTGTGTTTTATTTGATCTAAAACCATGCCCCTTAAAAACTTGTAGGTGTTGAAGGACAAATTGTCAACAGTCAAGGATCAAAATTTTTTAAAAACGTTGCAACTTTTATGGACTCCAAAGCTATACATGGAATTCGAATTCATTTAAAAATCTTCACTAGAATATTTACTCATGTTTAAGGAAGATGAGAGCCAAATGTAGGACTACCCTCTAAGTCCTAATGCCTATAATTTTGCTTCTACTATATAAATATCAATACAATCAAAGGCTTTGGATGGGTTGAAGGAATTAATAGGTATACTCTTCTTAGGCTTGAAATGTATCAAGAATTGTTTGTTCCACCATTGGTCAGATTTTTTAAAGAAAACAAGGTTAGGTATAACTACTGATTGTTCAAGCCAATGGACGCCACATTGTAATTCAACAACGAAAAGTGCACGTCGCCCTTTTGTATAACACGTGGCTCTCAATAGTTGTTTGATTAAGTTTTTGGACGATATTTTAATTGCTTGGGTATTTTAAAAGCTATAATGACTGATGTCATTACATACAATCAATACAAAACAACCAAATGACTAAAAAAATGATTCCAAATAATTGTTTATTCTCAGGGCAACTGTTATTAGTGTTATATTGTTTGTGTTATATGCTGTTGAAAAGCACTTTGTGTCTTATTAACTGAATTAACTTTAAAAAAAATGGATATTCGTGGTGGCGTCGCTTTTAAAAAACTAAACTAAAAATAATAATGAAGTATACAACTCAGTGCACAATCCCTTACACTCCGCTGAAGTTTTTGCCAACCCGATTGAATTTTTTGCTATGTTTCAACTTTTGTGAGTCGATCATGTCAATCCAACCATATGGATGCATTTTAGTGCAACTCTGTGCGATATTTGTGCATGCCCATAAGTAATCAGAATTTTTTGTTAAAAAAATTTAAAGTTTGCAATATCGACGGCGACGTGACATGCGATGTTACCTGAGCGTTAAAACAAAGTTGGCTGTGGATAAAGGTTTTATTTTTTGCTCTTTTCGATTTTGCTTGTTTGCCAACGATAGAAAAATTAGAAATTGATGTGGAATGCACTTTTTGATAACGGCAAGGAAAAGGTTTGGAAATTTATAAACGGAAATATTATAGAATGCGCTGTAGGATCATAATACCTATATGAAATAAGTATTGATCCAACGTTTTTCTGTAGCCATACTGTGCTTAAAATTTTTAAGTAGATTTACCTAAATTTGTACCTACATAAATGAGAAGATGTTGCAGCATTTCGAAAATTTTGAAGCAAAGGGTAGGATATGGATATATTTAATATAAACTGGCTTCGCTAACCTTCTTATTGATGGGAATTATTGACTCAAAATCGACTAGGAAATGTAAAATTTTCCATTGAATCGATTGGTGGAGACTAGAACGTTCTATCTATCATATTAGTCGAGTTATGGGCCACTTTAGTTTTGAAAAGTGGATTCTCGAAAATTTCCTGATTCCATTTGGAGGAGAAAAAATGATCTTATACAAAAACAACCTGTGTCAGTCAATCTCTCGTCACAAAAAACCTCTCGACACCAATTTTAAGCATTTTTTAAGTCGAAAACATTTTTTTTTCGAAAATTTTGAAGCAATGGGTAGGTATGGAAATATTTGATATACGCTGGTTTCGCTAACCTCCTTATTGATGGGAATCATCGACTCAAATCTACTGAAAAATGTAAAATTGTCCGCTGAATCGATTGATGAAGACTAGAACGTTCTATCTATCATATTAGTCGAGTTATGAGCATCTTCAGTTTTGAAAAGTGGATTTTCGAAAATTTCATGACTCCATTCGGAGGAGAAAAAATGATTTTATACAAAAGCAAATACATAAGAATAGGTCAACTGGTGTTAAAAAGTAGTTTCTAAACACTTTGACTTTTGTGATTTTCTGTTTTTAAAAGAAGGCAAAGCGTTGAGCATACCTTCCGCTATTATCCATTTCCGTTTTTGCATTAATAAATGTGGCGTGGCGTCACATATGTCATTCTTGTCAACAACTGATTTCAAACACGGGCAACGAAGACGTGTTTTAGATTTTACAAATGATTTTAGACAAACTTTTTTTCTTTTAAATGTTAACCAGTCATTTATTAATCTACAAACAAAAATAACCAAAGTAAATACCTCTCTGTCTCCTTTTTTCTAATTTGATATAATAATGAACGAACAAACTATAAAATATTTTTGAATGAGACTCATTTATCTAATTTCTAATGATGCTCAATTATAGAAGACTATATTTCAGCATCCCGTAGCTAAACATAATACAGTTTCACGAGAATGGTTTTTAGTGACGCTCTAAAAAGAGCTTGAACCTATACCAGATAGGTCATGCATGATTAAGAAAGAAGTCAATACCCATAAAGATCGTGCGTAGTCCTAGGGCGTTAAATGTCCATCGACCCAAGATATCCAGCCAGTTTCTTGTACCCACTGTGACTACAATTGTCACGAATCTACGTACAAAAGGAAACCTCGAGTAAAATAGACGAGTCGACAGACAGACAAGCAAACATTATTCCCTTCCTCAGGAATATTATACAAGTGTATTTTTTTTAAGTTCGAGTCTAAATATAAATTTTTTTATAGACATATCATCATTATTTTACACAAATATTATCGGTAACTTTTTAGAATTAGTATCAATATAATTAGTAATAGATGTCAAAGATAACGATGACTAATATGACAATTTTTTTACAGGAAGCTGTAATTAAGTAAATAGTAATAGATTAAATTTGAATAAAGCGAACTTGTTTATCGTTTATTAACTATAGCTCATACAATACTGCAAAACTGACCAACTGTCCAAATTATTTGCCCTGGATGGCCATCATCTAATTTAATATAATAATTGGTAAATAAGAAATTAAACATCAAATATTCCTCTTTCTATTTGGTTAAGAACCATTCCAGAATACGGGACTTTGACAGGTGTGCCACGATTAGTTGGCGTATAACCTTGTCTGCACCATGCTGGTGTTTTAAAGGCCGCCTAACATGGTGCTCCTTGCAAAAAAATGCAGCATTTTAATGAGCTGTTTTTTATCTTGAAAGTAGCTATATCCCTTTTGCAGCTGGATATAGAAACACCTCCATACTATGGGGCTAGTGGACACACCTCTATTCCGGATGTGTGAACAGGAAGATGAAACTGTCAGGCATGTGAGTGTCCGGATGAGTTATCGTCAATAAGAGAGTGTGAGGCTTGGTCTACACCTGCCGATATAAAGGAGATGTCTCCTAGTGACCTTCCATCCTTCCTGAGAAGGACAGGATGGACGATGACCTAGGAGGACAACTCCTTGGAAGGATGTACAGTGAGTTACATGTGGCCTAAGTGCTCTGAGCCTACACTCACACTCCCTACTATACAGATAATATGAATTATGATTTTCTTAATTGTTATCAGTGGCTCCCTTTGACCTAGTTTCCGGAAGAATTTTAGGGTATCTGTAGCCACCCAGATGTATCTTTGATTGTAATCCTTACTATAGATCAATCCACTGGACAAATCTTCTCTTTTTTTTCGGCTTTCCATTATTGGTTATGGGTTTTTGTAGTTCCTGGCCTCTTTCTTTGATTATTTCTCTCCATTTTCTTGATTTATGTACTTCGTTCTTTATGGTTTGCATTTCAAATATAAAATATTCATCTTATTATCCATTGAAAAAGAGTAACAACAACAACAACTACACAACACAACTAACAAAATAAAGGAAAGCTTTGCAGTCAAATACATAAAAATAATTAAGCGTTAAGCAACAACACACTTAAGACTCAAAAGCGCGGAATTTAAACGCCATGCAAGCGATAAGCAGGATTTTTTTGACATTAGGTGCTCCAAGAAAGAACCTTGGTGAACTCATGGCGCAGTCTTTCATTCAGCAGTCCTGAATCCATTAATATAAGCTTGCGATTTGAAATGTATGAATATAAGATCACTATAACGAATAACATAAACCAAATGCTCTCAGTTTACAAAAAAATAACAAAGATTTAAGACAATCCTGTATCTACATGCAACACGATGAGAGAGTTAAAGAGATCACTACTGAAACAAATTATTTTATTTCCCAGAATATTAATAAGGGTAGTTAATTCTTTATGGTATGAAAGTTTCACTTAGAAAAGAAGTTCATAATTGTTTTAACTAATTTAAGGAGACCCGGCAAAAGAAATAACAGTGAGTGTGTAAGAGAGGCATAAAGTGCGATTGTGTGTGTGTGTGTATAAGTGCGAATCGATATGGCAGTCTGGGTCTGGTTCGTTGCCCCGTGACGTCACGCCGTAATAATGCGTGCACGATGCCGAGGTCAGTGACGTCTACGCCACCACGACGTCGGAATCAGACGAAGAAGACTATATAGCTTACGGATTACGGCTTACAACTACGGGATCACGGCTGGTACTGGCACTCAGACAATGCTACATTTTGATATTTTTTTTGTTAGGTGTGGGTTAGCGTAGGTCGCCGGTCCCTGGTGTGTATCCCTTATTCCTGTCTGTGATAGCTGTCACCCGTTTGTGGAACGTTTTTGGGGAGGAGATATTACGGCAGTCGTTTATCTTTTTACTTTGAGGTCGAGGATCTAGTAAATTTTAATTAAATTCGAAAGTTGCGTCTCGACATTGAACTTTTTTTTCCAATTATGATTGTTAGTATGTTTTATAAACAAGCTGATTATATAGAAAAGTATTTCTCATGTTGCTTATTGTGCATCATTTTATAGAAATACTACAGGGTATACTTGAAAGTCTCAATACCTCACATACTGTCAAATAAGGTAGACTCCGTTTCAATTGAGAAGAAAGCCACGTGAAGTTGCAGTCTTATGCGTGAACTCGGCGTCAAAACCAGCGCCTTTATTGTAAAATTGACATCCGACTTCAAACCAGTAGCGTAACGTGTTCCATATTTTTTAGGTTAGCTCAAAATTAGGGTATTGAAAATGTATTTATCATATGTATAGTTTAAATAAAACATATTTGAGAATTCTTCGAAGCTTTTCGAGATATTTTCACTGGTATATGAAAATACTTCGGACTCCTTAAAAGCTGCAACGTTTTCAAGAATCTATCGGCCTTGATTTTGGATAATTTTTCCTTCAATAGCAACAAGTTTTTTAGAAGATATGGCTTTTGATCAAATAAAACACAAAACACACAGATAAACTAGCTAAACGTCTTAAAATATTCGACGGTAAATAATTGCGTCAAACACAACGTCAAATGTCAATAATAAAATGCCTGTGGGCATGAAACATCGTTTGTGACGCCAATGGCATAAAACGGTCATTACGAGGCGACATGGATAAACAAGACCGATTTTGGTTTCTGCGCACGACAGTTGGCGAACTTCACATGGCTTCATCTTATGTGAAACGGAGTCTAGCAATCAATAAAACCCCTTGAACTCAAAGAGAATGTATACATGGAGTTCGATATATCCTTATATAGTCTCTATGGATCAAGGCATGTCTAAAAATCGAATCAACATTAGCCAAAGGCAATGGCGATAAGATAGCAATAAGACAGACTTATGCAATGTTGACGGGAGAAAAAAGGATATGTATTTAGTTTTCAGCGATTCTAAAAAGTCTTTCACCAGCGAAGTTTTTATTTAAATGTCAGTTTTGTGACTTTGACAATACAAAGGAATAATATGAAGTAATTTTCCGGTATTTTGTATCCTCAAGCAAAAAAAATGGTACTTAATCTGATAGATTATTTCGAGAATGAATGAAAAAGTGGAAATTCGTCAACCAGTGTGCAGAAAGCATCAATCATCATTATTTTCTCCGGGTATATTTTTAATATCACATTTTTGTAACCTATGTGTCTTCTGATTTGATACGCTTTTGACTATAGTAACTAAATTTCACATTATTCTGGAAAAATGTATGGATATAATTAGTAATTTATGTCTAATTTTTGTATAATTTGAGGATAAATAAGTACCTATGAAAAAAATGCAATTGTGTATGTCTACTAAGTTATTCTTTATTCAGATTTAAGGCTCAGACTTTGGCATAGCATAAACTGAGTTTGTTTATAAAAAAAAGGTTATAAGGATTGAATATTTTCTGTAGTAGGTAATATCACAAGAGAGTGAGAATGAATAAAAAACAATTTAACAGATTCTATACTCGATTTGAAATTGGTTGATAGTAATAAATCATTAAAA
>CAJUYI010003274.1:0-10830 GCA_910591695.1 Galerucella pusilla | reverse complement strand
GATACAGATACAGATACAGATACAGATACAGATACAGATACAGATACGATTCATTATGCTCAACAATTACAACACGAAGGCTTTAAAATCCTTTTGCGACTGACAACGACTAATCTGTATTTGTTCCCATGTTTTCTTTGTTATTGTTCACTTCCCTGCCTCTTGTAACGCAAAATATTTCCTACACCATTCGATCTTAATATGTCATAATTCGACATTCGACTGACTTTCTTGTCCCTCTTATTATTCCATCTCAACTCCCATCCAGAATAAGATTGAGAAGAACAGAACGTATTAAAGAGAAAGCAGAAACAGAACGTGGGAGCTGAAAATAAGATTCTCTATGATAGAAAATTATTGTAGAAAGTATGTTGGACAAGCTAAAAGATTTGCTTCAGTTAGATCGGTTAAGAACAAGGAAGAAACAGCCTCACACATTATCTTCAAATGTGAAGCACTCTATTTTGACATGACTCCCAAAACTAGCATACGCAAGATTAGATTTTCCGAAAAGGACCTAGTGAAAAGAGAAGTGTCGAGGTCTCGAAACCTCTGGCTGATAGGTAGTGCTGAACCAATCAATCAATCCTGATCATGGGGGTAATTGATTATAGAAATGCCTAGACTCAAACATTTTGATTGAAAGAAGAGGAAGAAGGATAATCCGAAGACATAAGCCAGGAGAAATGGCCCAAGATGCTGGAGTAGCATTGCCAGAGAAAGTGCTTTATTAAAACGTCTTGTTAGATAACATTCTTATATTGCAAAATGGAGATTTCTTGAGACCGTTTCGCGTATACCGCTATTTTTTTCAACTATTTCTGCTTTGGTGGACGCTTAGGAGAAAAATTCATGAAATTTTAATGAATATCCACAATATGCCCCAAAGACAATAAATGACAGTAAAATCATATAGCTTTATATTTCGAGTTAAGGTCATCGGAAGCATTTTATTTACCTTATATCATTTAAAAAATAGGAATTTTTAAAAGCGTCTTGTTTCGATATTGTCTTCACGACTTTCGACTTCCAGATACTCCCACAAGAACGAACAAAAGCAATATACATCAAAAGATAACAATCGCAAAAGAAAAAAAACAAGGAAAGACCGAGAAGTGCGTTAAGAGGGAGGGTTAGCGGGGGGTCCTCCGTTCTCTCGAACTTAGTATAGTCAATGATGCGTGAATAAAAGCCGATGCAGTCACGCGTTCGCAACATCTTGTCACGATTTCTATCCCGAGCACCGAACGAGGATCTAGAGTCGTAACAACGTGAGGCGTGAGTATATTTTCTTTCTTCCTTTCTTTACCTGCGTCTACTTCACGACGTTTTTCCTCTTCGGTGCTCTCAAATTGCACGAAGTACCGGGATATTGTAGAGGTGGTCTGTACCGTATTTTCGAATTTTGTATTTAATTTTCCGTTCTTTTCATCAGAGATTGAATATTCTAAGCGTTTGTTTGTCCATTTGTGTTATGTTGACGTTTTTACTGTGTACCTTTTTAATTTCTTTCAAAATTGAAGTACATCCGCTAATAACCAGTGTGGTTTCGTCTAATTGGATAAAAAAGCTGCCAAGAAATGGTGGACAAAGGCGCCAAGAATGACAGGCCAAAGACTCTTCCCAAAATTCACGGAGTAACTACTGAGTCAGAATAGGAGAACAATGAGGATCCGGGTTGTGTTCCTGACGGGGCATTGTAGTTAACAAACACATGAATAACATACGGTTGGCAGACACAACTATAATGCCTGTTTTGCCAAAAAGATAAGGGAACCTCAACGCACATATTGTGCTATTGCGAAGTCTTGACTAGAAGAGGAAAAACCATAACCTTACCAATATATGGAGGACCTAAGGTTTGGCATTTGAAGTCTAGTAATAAGACGGGACAAAGAAATCTAGAATAACTGGATGGCACACACAATAGATCTGCATAGGTCGTGGTGGTGATGCTCGTAGGGTACGTGCACGAACGAAGCTTTGATACTAGTAGACCTGGAGGCTTTGGGGGCTGATAAAGAACGTTATTTCCCACTTTGAATTTCCGGTATGGCACCCAGAAGTGTAGCTTTTAAAGGGGGGTTAATTTTTAAACGTGTATTTATTATCTATGCCTCTGGCTCTTAGGCCCTACTTTTTCTCTTGTTTTATGTCCTCAAGAAGGTCACCAAAGTCCGCAAACTCAATATGCCATATCATTATGGCGTTACTTCAGGGCTGCTTAATATTAATTAATAATTAGTAACACAGTACTTCATCTACAGAATTTTTTCTTTTTCTCTTGAGTAATGAGACTCTAGGTTCAAAAATAGATGATATTGATGACTGTGGATTAGCAGGGCAATCCGAATTCTCCACCTCACTATTAACTTCATCATCAGGGATATTTGTTTCATTATTTTCCTCAATATCAGAATTGTCTTCATGTTCCTCAGTTGGTGCTAGTGAGTTAGAGCTCGAAGAAGTGTATATCTACGGAAAAACTTTATTTCCTTCATGGTTTAAATTCACCAATGGTCCTGCTGCAATCAGGTTCTGATCCCTTGAGTTTTTTTTTATATATATACACCTCAGGGATTCACTTATAAATGTTGAAACAAGAACATGTGCATAAAAAATCAAGCTATCTGTCAAAATAAACATATCTAGGTTAGGTTTGTGGTGAGTATAAGGCCCTCCACTGTGGCTTGCAAAAGCATATCGTGGCTCACACCTATTCAGATTTCACCAAACAAACTTAGCTTCTTAACAAAGCCGATAAGTTTATTTGGTGAATGATATTTCAGGTCCGAGGGCGAGAGAGAGACCCTGCCAAACATCAGAAACCTGATTCGAGCCGCGGCGGGACAGGCACAAATTATACATATATTTTTTTTTTTAACAATGGGAATGCACCTAATTTAAAAGAATAATCAGCATTTTTGCTTTAACCTAAGTTCCTAAAAAGTTTGTAATCTAGATGTCACCTGTGGTCCATCCTAGTTTTTAACGTAAGCTCACTTCTTTGTTGTGGCTACACAGCACAGTACTGTCTCTGCTTTACACTTAACACTTACACAAGATCAAACGGTTTAGTTCTTTTGAGCCATCGCATCTGTGGTTGATTGTCTAGAAGTTGGAGCACTTCAAGGTTGGGATATTTATGGAGCCTCTCTTCATGTCTCCTGGCGACTTTCTTGATTTCATCCGGGATAGATTCGACTTGGAGGTCTCTATGAAGATCTTGTTCCGAATATACCAAAGAGCATCTGTAATATTCCTTAATGTTAGGTTTTGGAACGTTTCTAGGCATCTATAATTGCTTTTTTTGGTACAACCCCATAGTTGCAGGCCATAAGTCCACACCGGTTTCAGAACCTGTTTGTAAAATTAATAATTTGTTCTGAGTGGAAAGCTGCGAGTGCCTACCTATCAACCAATACATATTTTCATATTTTATCTTCAACTGTTCCGTTTTTTTCTTAACATGTTCCTTCCACTTCAGTTTGATGTCCAGATTTAAACCGAGATATTTAGCTGTTTTCTTATTAGGAACAATACTGTTATTTAGGTTGATTGGAAGGTAAGTTATTCTTTTGTTGGTAAAGTTTATATGGACTGATTTGTCTTCATTAAATTTTATACGCCTTTTTTGAGACCAGTGTTCTATATCATTGACTGCATTTTGTAGATTGGCCGTTGCTTCTTCTATAGTTACTCCTACTGCTAAAACTCCTGTGTCATCAGCAAATGTGGCTAATATTATGTTTTCTCTCTCCGGAATGTCAGATGTATACAAAAGATATAGTACCGGCCCAAGAACACTGCCTTGTGGGACCCCTGCGTTTATTGGTTTCAGCTCAGAGTACTCATTTTCCATTTTAACTCTAAATGTTCGCTGGTATAGGTATGACTGCAAAATTTCAACCAGTTGCAGAGGAAATATTTTCTTCAGCTTCATTATCAGGCCTTGGTGCCATACTTTATCGAATGCTTTAGCGATATCCAGAAATATAGCTGAGAAAATTCTATTTTCTTCCAATGATTTCTCTATTTCAGTTATTATCCGATGGATGGACAAATTATATGATCTGCTGTTTCATCATTTTCCAGACAAAGACGGCAAGTCGGATCTTCCGATAGTCCAAGTCTCAGCATATGATGATTCAGATGACAGTGACCTGTTAAAAGGCCTGTTAGAGAACGTAGGTCATACCTGCTATAGTCTAACATTTACTTGGAGACATTCTTCGACGGATTTATAAAAGCCTTTAAATGAACCAATCCTGGTAAATTATTCCAGAAGTCTAAAGCTCTTCTTGCTGTCCAGGTATTTAGTGTTCGTTTGGCAAAACGTATTGCGATGCCAATTGTAGGCTCTGGTCCGATAGAAACACGTGCGGCACGGCAAGAGAGTCTGCCTTCTTGTTTCCTTCCATGCCAGAAATGCCAGAGATCCAGACCAGCAACATATCTAAATCCAGAAATTAAATTTTAATATTAAATCTACAAAAATCCATTGTTTTCCAAAAGCTTCCCACCTCTAATTCCATTTCATACGATGCACTATGCACTATAGCTACTTGACCGTTTCGTACGCCCAGACAAATCTCACGAAAATATCTTCTTTACCTAACGATACTGATTCTTCTGCTATGTCGATGCTGCCGTAGCTCTGCATAATGGTTTTGTTGCTGCAATACTCCATTTGTCTCGATTATTTTTTTTATTTTCCGCTCGAACGCACGTTGAATATTCGGAATTTGAAATGTGCGAAAGATATATTACTATTTAATGACACGATTGCTTCAAATAATATATTCGTACTATTTATATACATGGTTTGTGCCAATTCAACATTCACTAAAATATATTGTAACCCTTTTTCAGTTCCAGAGTGGTATGGGAATGCCTAGGCAAACTCAATGAACTAGGCGAGAACAATATGTCCTTATTGTCGACTCCAGGATACACTGGAATTGGAAGAAATGAAAAAACAGATGAACTATCAAAGAAAGAGACTGAAAACATCCTTTTTTGGGGCTGTCACACCGAAAAAAATAAAATGTTGAGATAACAGTTTAACAATTGATTCAAATCTTTTTGAACGTTAAAACAAGGAATCATTTTTGCCAATTGAATTAACCATAAAAAAGTTTCAAATATAATTGGTTGATTGAACAAATTTTTTATTACATGAAATAACATTTTGAAGATATTTGAAGTAACGTTTAATAAGAAGTTATGTTCATATTCTAAAGATTTTCTAACAATGTTTCGAAAATGTTGAAATTACTTTCTTAAAGAGTTGAATTATCGTTGTCAAATTGTTGCATTAATGTGCAAGTTATTGCATCAATAGTAAAGATTAGTTTGGTTGAATTTCCAAAAATTTCCGCACGCACTTACAATCCTTGAAACGGAGTCTACCTTATTTGACAGTATGTGAGGTATTAAGACTTTCAAGTATACCCTGTAGTATTTCTATAAAATGATGCACAATAAGCAACATGAGAAATACTTTTCTATATAATCAGCTTGTTTATAAAACATACTAACAATCATAATTGGAAAAAAAAGTTCAATGTCGAGACGCAACTTTCGAATTTAATTAAAATTTACTAGATCCTCGACCTCAAAGTAAAAAGATAAACGACTGCCGTAATATCTCCTCCCCAAAACGTTCCACAAACGGGTGACAGCTATCACAGACAGGAATAAGGGATACACACCAGGGACCGGCGACCTACGCTAAACCCACACCTAACAAAAAAAATATCAAAATGTAGCATTGTCTGAGTGCCAGTACCAGCCGTGGTCCCGTAGTTGTAAGCCGTAATCCGTAAGCTATATAGTCTTCTTCGTCTGATTCCGACGTCGTGGTGGCGTAGACGTCACTGACCTCGGCATCGTGCACGCATTATTACGGCGTGACGTCACGGGGCAACGAACCAGACCCAGACTGCCATATCGATTCGCACTTATACACACACACACAATCGCACTTTATGCCTCTCTTACACACTCACTGTTATTTCTTTTGCCGGGTCTCCTTAAATTAGTTAAAACAGTTATGAACTTCTTTTCTAAGTGAAACTTTCATACCATAAAGAATTAACTACCCTTATTAATATTCTGGGAAATAAAATAATTTGTTTCAGTAGTGATCTCTTTAACTCTCTCATCGTGTTGCATGTAGATACAGGATTGTCTTAAATCTTTGTTATTTTTTTGTAAACTGAGAGCATTTGGTTTATGTATAGTGATCTTATATTCATACATTTCAAATCGCAAGCTTATATTAATGGATTCAGGACTGCTGAATGAAAGACTGCGCCATGAGTTCACCAAGATTCTTTCTTGGAGCACCTAATGTCAAAAAAATCCTGCTTATTGCTTGCATGGCGTTTATATTCCGCGCTTTTAAGTCTTAAGTGTGTTGTTGCTTACCGCTTAATTATTTTTATGTATTTGACTGCAAAGCTTTCCTTTATTTTGTTAGTTGTGTTGTGTAGTTGTTGTTGTTGTTACTCTTTTCCAATGGATAATAAGATGAATATTTTATATTTGAAATGCAGACCATAAAGAACGAAGTACATAAATCAAGAAAATGGAGAGAAATGATCAAAGAAAGAGGCCAGGAACTACATAAACCCATAACCAATAATGGAAAGCCGAAAAAAAAAGAGAAGATTTGTCCAGTGGATTGATCTTAGTGAGGATTACAATCAAAGATACATCTGGGTGGCTACAGATAATCTAAAATTCTTCCGGAAACTAGGTCTAAGGGAGCCACTGATAACAATTAAGAAAATCATAATTCATATTATCTGTATAGTAGGGAGTGTGAGTGTAGGCTCAGAGCACTTAGGCCACATGTGACTCACTGTACATCCTTCCAAGGAGTTGTCCTCCTAGGTCATCGTCCATCCTGTCCTTCTCAGGAAGGATGGAAGGTCACTAGGAGACATTTCCTTTATATCGGCAGGTGTAGGCCAAGCCTCACACTCTCTTATTGACGATAACTCATCCGGACACTCACATGCCTGACAGTTTCATCTTCCTGTTCACACATCCGGAATAGAGGTGTGTCCACTAGCCCCATAGTATGGAGGTGTTTCTATATCCAGCTGCAAAAGGGATATAGCTACTTCCAAGATAAAAAACAGCTCATTAAAATGCTGCAATTTTTTGCAAGGAGCACCATGTTAGGCGGCCTTTAAAACACCAGCATGGTGCAGACAATTTTATACGCCAACTAATCGTGGCAGACCTGTCAAAGTCCCGTATTCTGGAATGGTTCTTAACCAAATAGAAAGAGGAATATTTGATGTTTCATTTCTTATTTACCAATTATTATATTAAATTAGATGATGGCCATCCAGGGCAAATAATTTGGACAGTTGGTCAGTTTTGCAGTATTGTATGAGCTATAGTTAATAAACGATAAACAAATTCGCTTTATTCAAATTTAATCTATTACTATTTACTTAATTACAGCTACCTGTAAAAAAATTGTCATATTAGTCATCGTTATCTTTGACATCTATTACTAATTATATTGATACTAATTCTAAAAAGTTACCGATAATTTGTGTAAAATAATGATGTTATATCTATAAAAAAATTTATATTTAGACTCGAACTTAAAAAAAATACACTTGTATAATATTCCTGAGGAAGGGAATAATGTTTGCTTGTCTGTCTGTCGACTCGTCTATTTTACTCGAGGTTTCCTTTTGTACGTAGATTCGTGACAATTGTAGTCACAGTGGGTACAAGAAACTGGCTGGATATCTTGGGTCGATGGACATTTAACGCCCTAGGACTACGCACGATCTTTATGGGTATTGACTTCTTTCTTAATCATGCATGACCTATCTGGTATAGGTTCAAGCTCTTTTTAGAGCGTCACTAAAAACCATTCTCGTGAAACTGTATTATGTTTAGCTACGGGATGCTGAAATATAGTCTTCTATAATTGTGCATCATTAGAAATTAGATAAATGAGTCTCATTCAAATACATTTTATAGTTTGTTCGTACATTAATAATTTTATTAATGTAAAAAAAAGACAGAGATGTACCTATATTTACTTTGGTTATTTATTTCGTAGATTAATAAATGACTGGTTCAACATTTAAAAGAAAATATTGTTTAAGTTTGTCCAAAATCAGTTGCAAAAGCTAAAACACGTCTTTGTTGCCTGTGTTTGAAATCAGTTGTTGACAAGAATGACATTTGTGACGCCACGCCACATTTAATAATGCCAAAACGGGAGTGGATTATAGGTCTGTTCTCACAAGCATCACAGACAGTCTTTGCGCCGAATCCGGATTGTCAAAGACTGTCTGTGATGCTTGTGAGAACAGACCTAATAACGGAAGATATGCCCAACGCTTTGCCTTCTTTTAAAAACAGAAAATCATGAAAAAACAAAATGCTTAGAAAGCTTGGTGCTACTTTTTGACAATAGTTGACTTATTCTAATGTATTTGCTTTTGTATAAAATAGTGATACTCATAACTCGACTAATAGGATAGATAGAACGTTCTAGTCTTCACCAATCGATTCAGCGGAAAAATTTTAAATTTTCCATTAGATTTTGAGTCGATAATTCTCATCAATAAGGAAGTTAGCGAAGCCGCTTTTTATTAAATATTTCCATACTTACCACTTGCTTCAAAATGTTCGACAAAAAAAATGTTTTCAACATAAAAAATGCTCAAAATTCGTCTCGAGAGGTTTTTTGGGACGAGAAATTGACTGCCACAGTTTGTTTTTGTATAAAATTATTTTTTCACTTCCAAATGGGGTCATGACATTTCCGAAAATCCACTTTTCAAAACAAAAGATACTCATAACTCAACTAATATGTTAGATAGAACGTTCTAGTCTTCACCAATCGATTCAGCGGACAATTTTACATTTTCCAGTAGATTTTGAGTCTATAAATCCGAGCAATAAAAAAGTTAGCGGAAACCTGTTTATATTAAATATTTTCATACCTACCATTTATTGCTTCAAAGTTTTCGACATGCTGCAAGATCTTCTCATTTATGTAGGTACAAATTTGGGTAAATTTACTTCAAAATTTAAAACACAGTATGGCAAGGTACCTACAGAAAAACAGTGGATCAATACTTATTTCATATAGTTATGATACACCGCATTCTAATGTTTCATCCATTTATAAATTTCTAAGCCTCCTCCTTGCCGTTATGTTATCAAAAAGTGCATTCCACATCAATTTCTAATTTTTCTATCGTTGGCAAACAAGCAAAATCGAAAAGAGCAAAAAATAAAACCTTTATCCACAGCCAACTTGTTTTAACGCTCAGGTGACATCGCATGTCACGTCGCCGTCGATATTGCAAACTTTAAATTTTTTTAACAAAAAATTCTGATTACTTATGGGCATGCACAAATATCGCACAGAGTTGCACTAAAATGCATCCATATGGTTGGATTGACATGATCGACTCACAAAAGTTGAAACATAGCAAAAAATTCAATCGGGTTGGCAAAAACTTCAGCGGAGTGTAAGGGATTGTGCACTGAGTTGTCTACTTCATTATTATTTTTAGTTTAGTTTTTCAAAAGCGACGCCACCACGAATATTCATTTTTTTTTAAGTTAATTCAGTTAATAAGACACAAAGTGCTTTTTAACAGCATATAACACAAACTAACACTAATAACAGTTGCCCTGAGAATAAACAATTATTTGGAATCATTTTTTTAGTCATTTGGTTGTTTTGTATTGATTGTATGTAATGACATGACATCAGTCATTATAGCTTTTAAAATACCCAAGCAATTAAAATATCGTCCAAAAACTATTGAGAGCCACGTGTTATACAAAAGGGCGACGTGCACTTTTCGTTGTTGAATTACAATGTGGCGTCCATTGGCTTGAACAATCAGTAGTTATACCTACCCTTGTTTTCTTTAAAAAATCTGACCAATGGTGGAACAAAAAATTCTTGATACATTTCAAGCCTAAGAAGAGTATACCTATTAATTTCTTCAACCCATCCAAAGCCTTTGATTGTATTGATATTTATATAGTAGAAGCAAAATTATAGGCATTAGGACTTAGAGGGTAGTCCTACATTTGGCTCTCATCTTCCTTAAACATGAGTAATATTCTAGTGAAGATTTTTAAATGAATTCGAATTCCATGTATAGCTTTGGAGTCCATAAAAGTTGCAACGTTTTTAAAAAATTTTGATCCTTGACTGTTGACAATTTGTCCTTCAACACCTACAAGTTTTTAAGGGGCATGGTTTTAGATCAAATAAAACACACAACACTCACAGATAAAACTAGCTAAACGTGTTAAAATATTCAAAAATCAAAAATATTCGACAGTATAAATGATTGCTTCAAACAGAACCTCAAATGTCAATAATAAAATAGCTGTCGGCATGAAACGTTTGTTACGCGAATGGCAGGGCGACATCTGCGCAAGACAGTTGGCAAACTTCACGTGGATTGTTCTTATATGAAACAGAGAGACACCTTTAAATACCAGCTGCGTTGCCACAGGTGGCCCGATATGGCCAGATCTGGCCCTTTTTAAGACGGAGTGGCCCTTGGCACCTCTTTTCGAAATCTGGTCCGTATTTCCCGCCTGTCCACTGTGAACAGTGTGAACTGTTTCTCGTTCATTACTGACTAAGCTGAACACAGCCAATGACAGTCATGCCCTGCTGCTGTTATTGGAGAATTAAAAAGAATAATTTGTCATTTTAGATTTTACGGTTGGGTTGAGGTTTGGTTATAGAGAAATAATAAGTTTTTCTTCATGGGTTTGGTCCATAGAGAAATTTCTCTATGGTTTGGT